>SDVV010024767.1:0-12531 GCA_016164225.1 Gammarus roeselii
AGAACTCGGGAGGCTGTTCCACAACTGAACACATCGTGCTCCAAAGAACCTCCTCTTGATGTCCGTATTACAAGCCGGCATCAAAAGCTTATAGGGATGGCCCCGAGTTCTTGCATCAGGAGCTCTCCGAAAAATACCCCCCAAGTCGACGCCACCATCCAACCTGCGGATGATCCTCCAGTATTTAATGAGGTCCGCCCTGAGAAACCTCCCTTTTATAGAAAATAAGCCAAGTTGCTTCAGCCTGGAAAAGTAATCCAACTCAGCAAGACCATCCACATTTCTTGTCCATCTCCTCTGCACAGACTCAAGCAATCTCAAATCCCCAAGGAAACCCACATTCCACACTGACGAACAATAATCCATGAGAGGTCTGATGTGCATCACAAAGAGGTTGAAAGATCAGTAGCAAGGTCAAGGTGCCAGGAGTAACAATTGATGCTCATCACGGTGTCAAAACCATGGATACTCAAGAGTGAGAACTCTTTGTGGTGTCTCTAAGGGTGTATGGGAATGTGTATGTATAGATGTATACATAAACCTACAGCCAATCATGGCTAATTAGGAGGGTCATTAAGATAGGGAGAAGGAGTCCAATCCCTGAGCCACAAGATGGCAGTGTCCTCACCAAGCTGGAACTGTAGTGCACCAGAGGTTTGCGTTTAAGTTGGAAACACTAATCACTATCACTCAGCCACAAGGGTCAAGAGGCTACATGCATGTAATAAGCGAAATAGGAACTACAGAAAGTCTTTATATTGATTCATGAAATGAGTCCAAGTCCAATGTACTCTACAGGCCTGATTACTGTCTGTAAGATGTTTGATGTTAATGTCAGACATAAAAATATTGTTAGCCCAGCAGTTGGTCCACTCCACCAGTCAGGTAGAGATGGTACGCAAACATGGCAGGATGTGAGTTTTGTGCTGTCTCTTTTCACTTCACAAGTTAGTTAGCGCAACTTCTGCTTGCCCAGCCCATTTCCAGTCATTTAGGGAAAGTATTTGTCATATGTTGGTTTTTATGGGGTCTGGGTCCAGCCAATTCATTTAGATCTTTATCCCAATTCCAGTATGGGTCCAGATGAACATCACCTGTTTCTGTTGAGGAACTGTGCTAAAAAGCTCTTCCTCACTCTGGTTTAATTCTTCATAAGTAAACAACAACATTAACTGTCCGTGAAGACTGAAACAAGTCACTAGGTTTTCTCTTACTTACCTTTGTCCCCTACCTTTGCATCCCTCTTCAGCAGCACCACAAGCCTGTGAGGAGCAGCAAAGCCAGGGATGGCCAGCACAGCCATGCACCCCAGCTTAATATTGAGAACAGCTTTGTTAACATATGTATAGGAACTGGAATGAGTGAGCACCATCGGCAATCATATGAACAAACTGTATTAATGACAATTTTTTTTAGAACAGTCTACTGAAAAACAGAGAAGCGCATGAAGATGCAACACATATACATACGCACACACATATATACACACACACACATACACACACACATGCACACACATACATACACACATACACTTGGATGCTGTTTGGAAGCCAGTCCCGAGCCAGGCTGGAGCGCCGCCACAGGTCAACGCGGCTTCCCATCTCCTCACCACCGGCAGGGAAGGTGCATAATCGTCCCGCTCTCCATCCGCCATCAAAAGAGCAAAAAGAGGGACAGCAGGGTTGAACAAAATTATCTAGATCATGCCAGATCGGCATTTTCAGTCGGCCCTGGCCCTGCACTGGCACGGAGCAGCGGCACTTTTTTGGACATTAACAAAGTTTTTCATAGACAAAACTCCATTCCGGTATTACTGGCTTGATTCTCAAGCACGCCGCGCCCTCAAACACTTCACCTGTGCGACAATGCTATTACTTGTTGTTGGCTGGTGGTAATGAGGCCAACGTGGCTGGTCTGGAACAAACGATAGGAAGCTATCGAGCTGGGCCTTGAAGCTGCCGAGTTACTCCTGGTGTGCTCTCGAGCTGGTAGGGAGGCGATTGAAGAGCCTCGGCCCCAGAACAAGGAGAGGGTTCTCCCTCAACGTTTGGACTTTTTGCAGAGCCCGCCCACTCACTGAGGGGCACCCCACAGAACCGGCCTCTCCTCTCACTAGTATATGTGGCAATGCAGTCTCGTCCATCTAGATTAGGTGATAGTCCACAAACAATTTTCCACACATATATTATTATACAACGCTCCGGGCATCTCTCCAGCAAGTACAGATTCAGCTGCTGAAGTCTCTCCTAATAATCAAGTGCTGCCAGCCCTGCAACCCGACTACTGAAGGTTTTCTGGATAGCCTCCAGTTGCATAATCCGGTTAATCCCAGACCGGCACCACAGCTGGCAACAGTATTCAAGGAGTGGAAGCACCAACGCTTAGTAGAGTGTTGTAGTAGTGTGAACCCTACTCCTTTGTTTTTGCATTGCTTTTATTCAGTCAGCCTGTTTCAACAAATTTCATTTTTATCATTCCTTGGTTCAACCAAGTTGAAGCCATTCCCTATCCTGGACATACTCATTTGAACCTTTTCCTTTAACCATCTAAATTATGCGATCCCATCGTTTTGCTAAATCCTTGCATTTCCTGTCCCTCAGCTTGCCTAAATATGCAGTAATAATGTTTTGCTTTGCCCTCACTAATTCTTCTCTTGTTTCCCTCCTTACTTTGATATTTTTTTTATAAATACAATTCATGCATGCTGGTTAGACAGGATTAAAGATGTGCCTCCTCATCCATTCATTGTTGTGAAGATAGGTTAGCTGCCACTTGACCTAACCTGTCAGATGCTCATGGATTGGCCATTGACTACCTTTGCACCTGCGGTGTTTGCTGTGTACGCTCTGCGGTGGTGTAGGTGAGTAGCCTGCATATGCGTTGATCACCTCACCGGGATTGTTGCGCATTTCAGGGGTGTTGGAGCGGGTACCTGATGTAACTGTGCATATCAAGTTACTTATTGTCATCACGGAATCTTATTGTTGTCTCAATTTTATATAGTGAAATTTATCACATGTTCATTAGTTGTTTCATGAAATTATGTAATATCTCCATTGTGGTAGGATTACAGTTCCGCTATCTTGACAGTTTAAGGAAATCACACTTGTTTGTTCATTTTGATTGCATCTGTGACACCTGTTTTGAGGTTCCCTAAATACCATCTAATTTCTGTAACATTGAAAGATCATTATTATTACCTAATCATTCAATATCAATAAAATATGGAAACATAATTACCACTGATAGAGCAACAATTCAATTTTATGTCACAGTTCATTAACATGTTCAACCTTATGTGTTAAATGCAAGTCTGTGTTGCTCTGCATGTGTAACTTCACCACCCAGCATGTGATGTACCTGACAGCATTGAGTATGTGCACCCTAATTGTACCGCCTCGTCACTCATTTGCAGCGCCTAACTGCTCGGCCCGAGGCTGGGATCCTTGTTTTCCTGCAGCCCCTTGTGCCATCCTGGACGATAGGACTAGGTTGGTTTGGGGCCCGGGGTTGGCAAAACATTGCCATTGTTTTGGGTTGAACTGAGTCAGATGGATTCTTGAATGTATATAGTTTTGATCTTTGTTTATGAGAGGCAGAATCACTTAGCTAGGTACCTCATTTTGCTTGTCGTTTTTCAGTACCAACTTGGATGCATTTTTAGCTGCTTTGCAATGCCCTTCTCTAAAATATTGATTGTGCAACATTGCCAATTAATTATGTGTGTTTTGCTTTAGTCATTGTTTACAGACCATCAGTTTTCCAGTCCCTTTTTGCTTACCCTCTATGAGTTGCATCAATAAATTTTGCTCTTAATGTCATTAGTTATCCCTTGGTTAATACCTCTTGGTTAATCCATCTCATTATTTGACCTGCAAATCGGTTGTCATGTTTGCTTTGATTTGTGCTGTAAATTGTTCATATACCTCTCCTGATAGCACTGGCCTGGAGATCCTGCCCTGTCACGGATCTTGGTTCTGGCACACCTGTCTTTAGTCCAGACCAGGTAATTGTTAGGGTTTTACATTGTTTTTCTTAACTCATAAGTTCAGTTGTACCAGGAAGTTTAGTTCACTGGATCATTGTGAAGTTCTGTGCAGTATATACGTCTGATTGTTGAATGGGCCCCAGTGTAAATGGTTTTGCTTGAGGTTTGACTGGTACAAAATGTTCAAGATGATATAGGTCAAGAGTTTTAGGTAGGTAATAATTTAGGTGATATGGTGAAAGCGAGTTGAATGGCAGAACTTATTTAGTTGATTCTTTGGGTAGATTTCCTGGTTCACTATTTTCTCCATTTGGTTATCCCCTTGATTCTATATGATTGAGTTATCTCCAAGATTTTGCATAAAGATTTATTTGATGGTCTCCTGACTAGGGAGCTATATTGACATTTATCCTGGAGAGATTGGCAAGGTTATTGACAGACGGAACCGGTTATTTGGATATTCCTCCTGCTACTTGAGGGTGTTCATGGGTTGTCTGGGGCTAGCTATTTGGGGTGTCACTGACTGTTCATCCTGATTTTGACTACCTAATGCATTAATGCAACATAGTACCTGGTAGAGGCTTACAGACCCCTGATCTTGTCTACCTCAAGGGTTATTCAGTGTTACCCTTCAATAATTATTAAATCATCACATCCTATTTTATTGTGTTCAATTTATTTTAGAATCATAATAATAAATCATTTATGTGTCTGCTGATGACCAAACTATGCATCTGGAGTGATATTTTAGTTGCTGTTTATGTGGCTTTATTTCGACCTAGGCATAACCTAACTGTGATAATTCTGAACATACATTACCTGTGATCTCTTACCTTTGCAGCCCCCTCCAGCAGGTCCACATCAAGCGGGGAGCAGCAGAGCCGGGGGAGGCCAGCACAGCCATGCGCGCCAGTATGCTGTTGAGAACAGCAATGTTAACACAGGTATAGGAACTGGAATTAGTGCGCACTATTGGCTATCACATGAACCATCCGCATGCATGACATGAACAAAACAAAAAAACAAAAAAAAATAACAAACAAATTCCAGAACAGCACACTGTACAACAAAGAAGCAACACATCAGGACAGGCACAAACACACACCCAACAGAGTGATTTATTCCCCAACTGTGATAAATGAATTCTAATTAAAGAGTCACTTCTTACTAGGTTATATACAAGTTTTATGCAGTATGCTAGTTTTATGTGTGCTGTTATGTACATATTGTATATATGTTTCCTGTGTTAATAGTGTTCATTTGATTTTTATTACAGCTGAGCACTGTCTCTCTGGACACTGGTGTTACCCCTGCTTTCACCTTACCCCCTGTACACTGAGTTTTCATTATCACGATTCCCTAATTGCCCAAACTTTTATAACATCATTTTATACAATAAACTCACTTGCTTAATCTTACCCCCTTTGGGACCAGTAAACTTGAAAGCCTTTACATTGTCATCCTTACCCCTCATAACAAACTGTGGTATCATTTCTAGAGCCGATAGCTAGAGGACCCTGCTCAACAGTTGTATAGCTAAAACCATAGCCACGCTACAACAGTGTTAGCATGGAGAAGGCATCTCTTGTTAAGAAGGTGCAGAGAATCCACCCCATTTGCTGTCTTCCTCTTGCGGCAACCTCACCAATCTGGGTATTGAATCCAGCTGTGTCTCTCGTAACTACTCCCAGGTCCCTGAGCTCAGACCTCATCTGGATTGGAGCTCCCTGTGGATCACGGTATTCATACTGCAATGCCTTGCCTGAGGCTGCGTCCCGAAGCAGTTCAAACTAGCCTCCGTTGAACTCCATGTTGTTAGCCACTGCCCAACGGTAGATTGCTTCAAGGTCAACCTGTAACAGTTCACAGTACAAGACCTTTTTTATTGTCTTGGACAGTTGGGTGTCGTCAGCACACGAGGATGCAACACTGTGCTGCAACACGCCACTGATATCAGCAATATGTACAAAAAACAAGATTGGTCCAAACACAGACCCCTGCCGGACACTGCTGCCCACATCAGATTTGGCAGACACCGTGCCCTCCACCGTCACGCACTGTCTCCGCCTTGTTAAGAAGCTTTGTATCCACCTGTACAGTTGCCCAAGGAGGCCAAGTGAAGAGAGCTTCCTGAGTAGCACTACGTGGTTGACTTTGTCGAAAGCCTTTGCAAAACCAAGGTACATGACATCCACATCCAGTCCTTGCTCCCGAGCCTCCAAGATGCCATGATAGTGCGCCAACAGCTGTAACAGGCAGGATTGCTGTCTCTTGAAGCCGTGCATGCTCTCGTTAAACAGCCTGTACTGCTCCATGTACTCCACCAACCTCTTCACAAGAATCTTCTCAAAGGCCTTGATGTAGTGAGACGTTGAGGCAACCAGCCTGTAGTTTTTAACAACAGATGTCTCCTCCCTTGTATATCCGAGTTATTTTCCCAGTTTCAAGTTTCTGTGGAACCCTGCCATACTCCAGCAATTTTCTCCACAAAATGCAGAGAGGCTCCCCAAATACTGCCCCGGACGCCCTTCAGCAGAATTGCCGGCACCTCATCAGGTCCAGGTGATGAACCAGCAGACAACTCCTTCACCGCCTCCACAAAATCTTCGGGTAAGAAGTCGATGTCTCTGATTACCCGCACGACCTCTTATGTCGGCCGCCTTTCAGCCAATTCCGGTAGATCTTACTCAGGTAGCGGCAGGCTGAAGACAGACTCATACTAGGCCCTCAGCATTTTGGACATAGCCCGAGGTTTGCTCACCAACTCTTTGTCATGTCTACACACACACACACATATACAAACATACACACACACATTTACACACATGCACATGCATACACATATGCACACATACCCATACATACACACATACACATACACACCACAACCCACCATTCCAGCACCACAACAATATTGATACAAAAAAAATACAATAGGAAAGCAGTGTCAAACTTCAGTGCTTAACTTTGCAGAAAGACTTATTAACTTGAACTTGAGTACCAAAATCAATCGGACCTATAGAAATACAATGCAACACACTTGTCAGAATTTAATCAAATATTTCAGGACTGTCCCCCACCTTTGCAGCCCCATGAGCCATTGAGGAGCCACTGAGCCTGGGAGACCAGCACAGCCATGCATACCAGTATGAAATATTGAGAACAGCTACTATACATGAATAAAGGTTTAGGAACTGGAATTGAAGTGCACTGGAGGCAATAGTATAACTGGAATTAATGGGCACTGGAAGCTATCATAAAAACAAATACTGAAAAAAAAAAAGCTGAGACAGCTCAGCAACTGTACTACTGAGATGCACACTTAGACATACCACAACCTGACAAATGCATGCAGCAACTTGCCTAGCTTTCACTAAAACACCCAGCTACTATGCCAACACCACATCAGCAGGACAGATAAATTCCCACCTGCCTGTCCATGTACAACCACACACACAGTAATGAAAAAATCTAAACACAAAAATAATAGGCAACTAAAGTGGCATATGGCACAGCAAATTTCAACCCATTGTACAACACACAGAGATGTACACTGCAATGTAGCTAAACAGCCAATAACAAACATATTGCCCTCAAACACAAGACACTGCAACCAATTCCACCAGACAAGACCTACAAGAAGCTGGAGAATCCATTAGGCAGATTCCAATGTTCAGAAATCAAGATGGGACAGGAGAATGCCTTCAAGATGGGAAAGAAGAATGTAAGTGTTAAAGACGAGGTGAGGGTGAGAGACAAAAGATCTCAAGATGTACAAGTATTGTGGTTGACATGGAGTGAAGAAGAAGCTAAGGGCAATATTCACTACAAGGGGTGGAAGAGCACTCACAACAAGTGGATTTTGATGGTCAGCTCTTGCATCCAGTATGATGAAGAAACTGAAATGTCAGATGCTGGCTAGTCAGAACACCAGTCTGTTGGCTCAGTTTCATTTTTTGTGGCATTGCTGGAGGCCTACGGTTGCGGCGGCATCTCGGCGGCAGAAGTTCATCGAAGGACCAGCATTGGCGGAGGCTTCATACCTACACCTTTGCAGTCCCAAAACATGAGGCAGCAGTGGCCTGTAAGTCTAGGGGCTTGACTGAGAGGTGGGCTGGCTGCTGAAGCGCTGGGTGTTGGTGGGGACTGCCTGGCGGGGATGTGCACAGTTCCTTCTGTGATGCCGTTCTTGTGGTTGTTGAGACTTGGCTTGCAAGCTCTGTTTGCTCTTCTTTTGTTGAGGTTCATGGGTTTTCTGTTGTAAAAGGAGATTCGCTATTGGGTGTTTGAATATATTTAAAAAAATCACTAAGTATGAGTAGGTTAATCTGGACTTGCCAAATGTTGCAGCAATTTTTCTGGTTCAACTTGATTAGTGAATTTTGGCTGTTTATAGACCTACATCATATGGTAATCATGAAAATATTGATCTGATAAGTTTGATTAGTCACTTGTGTTGGTCGTGTTGGGAGATTTGAACCTGCCCTTGGGGTGAAGTGGTGCAGGGAGATAATGTTGACTTGACAGATCAACTGTTTTTGGATTGCTTTGCATATTGTGGCTTGCATCAGTGGGTGAGGGAGCAGACTTTTCTCTTGTCCGGCAACATTCTGGATTTATTTTTTACAAGCAAGCCAGATCATGTTGGGGATGTTGTTGTTTTGGCTCTATTTTCAAGGTGTGCTCACTTGCCTGTTATTTGTGATTATTTGTTTGTGAAGGTCATGGAGCCTGATGGTGCAAGACACCAAGCTTGGAAATATTCTTGGCACCGGAGTAACTACGGCGCCATTTCCGAAGCATTGTCAAGAATTGATTGGCCACTTGAATTAGTTTACCTGGGTGTTTGTGAGGCATATAGCGTCAACCGGGGTAACTCCTCGCATTTTGCGCATACTTTGAAATAACTCAAAAAGTACTCGACCAAGAAATTTTGTATTTACAGTGTGTATAGCTACTATAATGATCATGAAGCACATTCAAGTTTCAACATTGTATCATTGCCCAAAAAAAAAAGTTATTTACGAAAAACAGTGTAGCGAGCTATGACCCTCAATCAGGGGTGACTTCCCGCACCGAACGGAGTGACTTCTCACACCCCCCATTTATCAATAATTGAAACGCTAATGAAAAGTTTGAGAGTACCAATCAAAAGAGCATGCCTATATTAGTATATGTCAGTTGCTAAAAATTAAATGTTGAGTTAAATATTACGTCTGTGACAGGTGTTTATGATGCTCGTCGTTTGCTACGTCATACCTGACTGTCGAAGGATCTTTTTTTCCCGATTTAGCTGCTGGAAACAAAGTTTTTCTTCAATAATTGCAATCTAACATTACTGGAAGTCATTTCTCCACATCCTAATTTAATTATGACCCTAGAGTATCAGTAAATGAGCAAATATTAGGATAAACGATTTTTTTAATAATACGATAAAACATGTAAAAAATGTATTTCGTCATTTCTATAGCAAACTTATTGTATTACCATGAATACAAGTCATGCTAGGTAAGGTATTGCTATCTTGATATGAAAATGTGATAAAAAATAGTGTTCCTGGGCATTAAACATAAGTCAACACTATGGCCTAGACTGGTCACCATGTGTTATAAACATTGGGTCATTATAAAATTAGTTACACATGTTGAAATAAGCTGTGGTGTCATTATTGTTTCATTTACTCCCAGATGTCATTACATGTGCAAAAAATTGCATTAAACTACTTTTCATTTAGGAAAAATTAAGATATTTAATAACAAAATAAGTGCGGGCAGTCACCCCCGATTGTTTTTTCACCTGGGGCGACTCCCCGCAGTTGTATATTTATATATATATATACAAAAGCTTAGATTTCTTTCCAAAATCCTTCCTACGCAACAAACTATACATTGTATTCCAAGTATCACCACCAAATTTGGTCCTAATTCAATGGGAACTCTAGACACACCATCAAAGTTTGCGGAACGTCAATTTTTCCGATCCAAAATTATCAGGGACCTAAAAAAAGCACTTTCACTTTGATGATTTTTCATAAATTCTGTGCACGTATCGAATTTCTATAAGTAGCTGATACTTACTAACAAAGACCTTTTCTTCCAAGCCCCGTAGTCAAACGGTGACATTTTCGACGTCTTGGTGCCCAGAAGGGGGGGGGGTGCGGGCAGTCACCCTGTGTTTCCGATCACCGGGAGTCACCCCGGTCGACGCTAGTGTGTTTCTCACTATACTGCAGAGTCTGATAGACTTACATGTACCTCTTGCTGGAGACTTGCCTAGGGTCTGTGAGGCCTCCCCATGGGTTGAAGGTGAGGAGAGCACATGCGTGGGATGAGTACAAGATTTCATGAAGGAGGTTTGGCAGAAATGATCAAAATACTTTGGAGTCACTAGCTATCTTTCTTGATCTCGACTGTTAGTTTCAAAATCATGCTTTGTTCAGCTGATCTCAGAATGAGGAATACCATATGCAATGGTATGGTGACTCCACAAAGCTGTCCCATGCTCGTATACGAAAGAAGAAGAAAGGTTGTTTTGGGGTTGGACCACTTTGTGATGCAGGTGGACAGCTGGTTTACGATTCACTGGAGATGGCTGAGCTCCTCTTATCTGCCTCCTCTGATGTATAAAGAGATGTTCTTCACAGTCCTGCTTCTTTCCAGTTATTTGAAGGCAAAATGAGCAAGTTTGCCATAAAGTTTTGGAATGTCCACAACGTTCTGGCAGGGCTCAATGTTAGTTCAGCAATGGAAGGAGTGTGCTGTGCAATTAACACAGCATTTCTTTATAATCTTTAACCTTTCTCTGCCGAGTGGAATGCTCCATGATGCATGGAAAAGTTTATTAGTGATTCCAATTTTCAAAAGTAAATCTAGATATGATCCCCTCAACTATCCTCCCGTTAGCCTTATCTTTGTTTGCTGCAAATCAAAGGAGAGGAGCATTGCTGCAGAGCTGGAGGACTATTCAGAGGCCTACCAGCTTTTTTTCTTCTTGACAGTTTGGATTTAAGAAGGCTAGATCAATGGAGGATCAGATATTGCTGGTCTATTTGGATGTAGTTAAGTCTGATGATGCTGGTTTGATTGCAGATATGACCATGCTTGATTTTTCATAGGCATTTGATGTTGTTTCTCATCTAATTATGCTTCTGAAGTTGTAGGCTCTTGGATATTCTGAGGTTGTGTTGAAGTGGATTGGTAATTTTCTTCATTCTCGAATCAAGTGTGTTGACGTTGATGGAGTGGATAGTGAGCCAAGGAATGTTCTGAGTGGGGTTCCACAGGGTTCAGTCATGGGTCCAGTCCTTTTTCTCAAATAGCTATGCTAATTTTTTGTATGGATGGCCTCGTATCCAAGTTTGGCACATTTGCCAATGATTTAAAAAAAAAATCTTTCCAACGTCATAATGTTGTTGGTGGTGTCAGCTTTGCAGGGAGGCCTTGACAAAGTATTCCAGTCTGCATTTTCATGGAATTTATCATTGAACCTTAGAGAGTGTGTTGTTTTATGTTTCAGAAGACGTTTTGCTGGTTGGATGGTCCTGGTGCAGAGGCTGTTGACACTCTTGGAGGGGCTTGTTTGGAGTTTGACCAAGTTCATTGCAATTTGGGAGATCATGTGGATGTTGATCTTAAGTTTCATGGCCATGTCAGAGAAGTTGTGAGATGAGCTGCTGGTCTTTGTAGTGATTTGCTTACATAGACAGTGGATAGAAGCCCAAATATTATAATCACACTTTTGTGGCACATTTCAGGCTCATTCTTGATTACTGCTCCTGTGTGTGGAATCTTGGTTATGTCCAGGATGTGAAGTTGCTTGAGTTGGTTCATAGGAGGTGGACCAAACAGGTGCATGGTCTGTCTGAGATGTCCTACCATGACAGGCTGATGGCTCTCAATTTGTTCTCAAACAAGAGCAGGCTACTGAGAAGTGACCTCATGAAGTATTGGAGAATTCTGTGTTGTGACAGGGAGGGTTATGATTTGTCCATTCTGTTCTACATTTTTCATTACTATTAAATCATTCAATTCCATCGTCTAGCAATGGGTTTTCAATACTTAGGTATAATACATCAAACTTAGTTTTTATATGCGCTATTTGAATTAGCGAAACAAGAGATAAAGTGAATTTGTGACAGCGCATCTGTCGGCGGCCGATTTGTCGCTATATCATGTTTCAAAACATGATTCATGATATATCTTATTGAAAATCTTGAAAAAAACATGTGCATGAGTTTGATAAATAAATAAAAAATACATCGCAACTCATCTCTAGAGTGCTGCTGGCTTGTCTTCATTGAACTGAATGGAAATCACAATATACCATCACACATACAAATACACATTCATATGTGCACACACCTGCCTACATATATATATGGAAGACAGTTTAATACACATTCATATGTGCACACATATGAATGTGTATTAAACTGTGATTTGTCTGCTTTTAGCTGTGGCGCTGGAGTGGTGGGTTGTGGTGCGTGTTTGTGTGTGGGTGTGTGTTTGTGCCTGTCCTGATGTGTTGCTTCTTTGTTGTAC
>SDVV010024768.1:0-12531 GCA_016164225.1 Gammarus roeselii
GCCATCTATGAGGCAATTATCTAGATGAGCGACCTGCAGCTCGGTCCTAACTCCAAACTGTGAGCGCCATCTATGAGGCAATTATCTAGTTGAGCGACTTGCAGCTCGGTCCTAACTCCAAACTGTGAGCGCCATCTATGAGGCAATTATCTAGTTGAGCAACCTGCAGCTCGCTCAAAACTCCAAACTGTGAGCGCCATTTATGAGGCAATCATCTAGTTGAGCGACCTGCAGCTCGGTCCTAACTCCAAACTGTGAGCGCCATCTATGAGGCAATTATCTAGTTGAGCGACCTGCAGCTCGCTCAAAACTCCAAACTGTGAGCGCCATCTATGAGGCAATTATCTAGTTGAGCGACCTGCAGCTCGCTCAAAACTCCAAACTGTGAGCTCCATCTATGAGGCAATCATCTAGTTGAGCGACCTGCAGCTCGCTCAAAACTCCAAACTGTGAGCTCCATCTATGAGGCAATTATCTAGTTGAGCGACCTGCAGCTCGGTCCTAACTCCTAAAGACATCAGTCTCACCCCAGCCACAGGCTAATAACATAGACTTATTTTAGATCTATTGCGTACATTTCTTACAGAATATCAATTCCCGAGGTTGTATGAATGAGTTTTTTTTTATCTTGACGGAGAGGACTGCGTTAGTCTCCTTCTCTTTTGGCCTGATTTGTGGAGGTATTTTCTCCAAGATCATAGCTGTATTTTATTCAAGGCATTCAACGGCAATCTTACCGGAACAAGTGATAGTGTAACTACTTGCATAGAAGACTAGCCGCTACTGAGGCACAATGAGTCTCACTTGATGGAAATGTAGTGTACCTACTTGAATAGAAGACTAGCTGCTACTGAGTTACAAGAGTCTCACTTGATGGAAATGTGTGCCGATCAAATAACGGGTGTGCGCCAACCAAAGTGTTGACAACATGAACTACCTGTCAACACATTTTGATCACAACCTCCAGAGGTTGCTAAGAGGAGGATGTGGAAGTTGTTTTTTCGCGGCCTCCAAATACTCTCCAGATGAAATGAAAGTGCCCCGCTGTGACTAATCCTCTTCATTGGGAAGGGAGGCGGCGGAGGAAAAGATAACTCTCTTGCGAGCCGATCGAACGTGACTCGGCCCGACTGAGACTTCGCGTGAAGGAGCGCGGATACTGGGTCGCACTTACTTGAATGCTTAGTTTCTTTGCTGTTACAGCCGGTCACAGCCCAGCTGCCACCCGGCTCACATCTGTGGAGACACAACTCGTTCTGCGGCATCAGCATTTGCATGGTGCGGCCTCCCGGCTTGGCGTTGCGGTCGAGTAGGGAGTTGTCCCCAGACTGAGGGTATCCATTGATTAGCGTTGATTCGGATCACAGGTGAGGTACCTGCTTAATCGGTTGTTCAACCTCAAGGTGTTCGCCGTGGCTGTCAATTGCGGCACACGATCCATCTCTTGCGTTTTAGTGGCATCTGATTGAATAACCGAGGTGCCCGGCACGTGAAGCTGTTGAATGCAACTGTTTGCAGCGCTTTTCCACTCGTCGGTTTTGACACTTTGAAGCGACACATTCCGCCAATCCTTGCTCTCATGGTCACTTTCGTTAGCCTTCCAGAATTTTCCAAACTTTTATGACCATGAGTCTTTCCAAACATCTTTGGATTGGGTATAGCCTCAAGGCGTTTCATGTCGTAGTAGTCCATTTCCTTTACCTTCGTCATGTTGAAGGGGAAGCTTCTTCACACTGCTTCAAGTCTGTCCAGATCTTTCTGTTTATGTGTGATCCAGAGGGGCGATCAATAGTAAATAACTGGTTGGATTAGTGTTTTTTTCCTAAAGTCGACATGTTCTTATATCTCTGGCCAGAAAGGTTTTCGTGGCCCAGGATCACAATCTTGACAGTACCTGCTTGCATTGTTTCAATAGAACACCTGGGGTGTCGTCAGGTCCGGATGCACTATTGCTGCTACCTTTGTCATCAATAGATTTTGTAATTTCAGAGATGTCAATGTCAAGATCCGTGATCTCAGGATTTGTCTGAGTAACCTTTGGGATACTAAGTACGCGTTTGAAATTTTCACTCAACAACTCGCTTGATACTTAGGGTGAAAGTTTTCATGGAAAAGAAGTACACCGTAGCTATCACTTTACCCTGAATGGGGAGGGTATTGTTCCATTTTGTTTTCGTGTTGGTAGCTATCCTACACGGCACTTGCTTCTTTAGTTTGGTTATGCTGACACTGTTACTCTTTCTTAAAGGTAGCGTGGCCTGTATATAGGTACCTCTCAAGGAGAAAGGGGGCGACAACTTTAAATCTGCCCCGGGCAGTAAAAGCAGATTCATGGCTTCTAAACAATTTAAATTTATCAAAGAGGAGGCGTTTAAACCATTGTTGTTTTTATTCGTCGCTTGCTTATTTTTTCTTTCTCGACGACCCTTAAGGCTTGATAGATGAGGTCTGAAGAGCAGGCTAACGATGTGGTTGCGGTGAGCAGGTTCCATGCTTCCTTTACTCGCTCCTTGTGGTCACAGGATGTCCAGCGCAGTAGCAGTGCTACCATCCCTAGAGGTGTGACCTGCAATATTAGCGGAAACTGAATTGGAAATCTTCCCAGAAACATCTTTCCGATAACATCATTCTGAGAAGCATGCCCAAAAAATTGGACGAAAGTCCATTGTGCGAAGTTCTCACGTTCACTGTGTCGGCTACAAGCTACCATGGAGACATTGCTCCTGGCGCTATAGCAGTCTTGTAGACACATTATTGACTGTTCTGTGCAGTTGGTTTATGTACCCAGCAAGTAGGTAGGTAGGTAAGTTTGTATATGTACCCAGCTAGTAGGTAGGTAGGTACCCTGCACTTCCTCCTTGCTACTAATCGTTTTGCTTTCTATTGGCCAGGAAGCCGTTAGGTCCCAGGGACACTGGAAGAAGGGGCGGAGTGTTTTGTTGAGTTACGATAGGTATGGTAAGATCTGGGTATGAGAAGCTGCTGGCAAGAGCGTTTGTGTTTGTGCTGACATGAACTTAGTGATAGTGCTGAAGGGCGTTGGCGCTCGTACTGGCATGTGCTATGGTGTTAGTGCTGGCAAGTGCGTTGGTGCTCCTGCTTGCAAAAACGTTTGTGCTCGTGCCGGCAAGCATGTACGCGAGTGCTGGTGCTAGCAGGAGCGTTGGCGTTCGTGCTAACAAGAGATCGTATGACCAGACACTTCGTCACGCTCGTCGAGCACGTCACGAGCAAAAAACAGCTTAAGAAAGCAGTGCGTGACACGTTCGTTACTTTTCACGCTGGAAGGAAATCGCAAGAGTGAGGAACATAGGCACAGCGCGACGCTGCTCTGTGGGGCACTGAGACACTGTCGTCGTGGCTTTCCCTGCTCTCATCTGATGACACGTTCCTTGCGACGGAGGAACGCACGTCACAGCGCGGACCAGCAGCTGCTGGGGCTATAAAATCGTTTCAAAGTCTTCTTGACACAGCTAAAGCTAACGTGGAGCAGAGCGTGCACCAACTGCCTGCAGAGGAGTAGATGCTGCCTCCGTAGACCCTGTATTTCTCAGTCTTTTTTATTGGCTTAATCGCATTTTGCCGCCTCGAGAGGCTCTATTGATTTTTTGAGCATAGAAATATTTTTGTGAGTGCGCTCTGTGTATCTTTTGATGTCAGGCAATTTCCTAGTAAATTCATTCACAGGCAAATAACAACTTGTCGCCACCACAGGGTGTTACAGAAGTGGACCTTGCGAGAGAGCCAGGTCTTGGTAACTAACTGTATTATTGTCTTTGCTGACACTAACGTAGGTACCTATAGGGGCATTTAAATCGTCTGCTTTTAAAATAGCTGCGGCTTCCATACTCTGGTGTAGCGCCTACACGGTCCGTCCTAAGTTTACTTTTGCGTATCAAGACTACGGAGGCATGAGTTGACAGCGTAGCAAACACTGCAACGCATTGAAGACTACAGATGGTGCATGGCGTATAGCTGGTGTAGCTGTTCTCGTGGCTGGTGTAGCACATACAACGCTCGCTGTGACGACCTATACTGCAGGTCTATCAGATTTGACAGCGTGTTTGACAGGTGTAGCAAATTCTGCGGTTTGCGTTTTTATACGGTTTTGACGCTATTAATTCTTCACCAAAAAACGTGGTGGGGGTAATAGATGCAAGTGGTTATGGCATCATTTGAAATTGGAACTACTCGGGTGTGTTATAAGATTTAACATATGATATCCGTGATATCATGTGTGATGCACTGTATTTGAAGGGAATTATTTGAAGTCTGTGTAAATTATACTTGGACCACGTGTAAACCATATATGAAATAACACGTTGACCTTACTTTTGGGGATCCTGTGGTATTTCGATTCATAACGCTACCACCGTTCTTCCTTCAAATGGGCGTGTCCCGCTTTCTTAGATTATCCAATGAGGAGTCGCTTCCAGTGCTCTTACCATTGCAGGGGCGCGTCCCACATTGGTCCTCACATTTCTTGCCCACAAGAACGACTTCTCAGTATTTAGAGATCGCCCTTGAGGATGTTACGCATGCGCTCAAAAATCGCTATTGAACACATGTTTTCCAGCTGTCAGTTTCGTCATTGTTTAGGGAACAAAAACGAGGCTCTTGTTACACGATATGAGAGTACCTGCTCTTGAGATTACGCCGACGCGCTGATGCCTACGGCAAGCACAAGAGACTTACTAGGTGACGAGGTCCCTGTCTCATGTTCAAATTGATAATTATTCAAAAGCTACGCGTTGAAGACGCAAACATAAGCTTTCTTTGTATCAGGATAGCCATGGGTGACAGACCTAAATATATCATTAACAGGACGGAAATAGGCTACATCATGCGGTGCAAGTTCTTCAGCAGGCGGATAAGGCTGTCTATACAGCAGGTTGGACAACGTGTACACCATAAGTAGCAAGCTCTACAGCAGATGTTGCAACTTTTACAGCAGTGGTTACAAGCTCTCCAGCAGAGGTGGCAAGCTTTGCTGCTGGTCTAACAAGCCTTCAAGTCTATCAAGCTTTCGGGCAAGCGTAGCAAGCGTTGATGCATCTGCAGATTCTACCACAGGCACACCAAGCACTACGGCAGGTATAGCAAGCTCTACGGCAGGTATAGCAAGCTCTACGGCAGGTATAGCAAGCTCTACGGCAGGTATAGCAAGCTCTACGGCAGGTATAGCAAGCTCTACGGCAGGTATAGCAAGCTCTACAGCAGGTATAGCAAGCTCTACGGCACGTGTACCAAACACAACAGCAGGTCTGGCAGACTCGACTGCAGGTCCCCACAACTACTAAGCTTATTGCCTCACTGCCTTATAATTCGTACGAAGACGAACCTTGCGATTTCAACCTTTATTCGCTGAAGAAGCGTCGAGTTTGAGGAGACATGATCGAAGGAAAGTTATGAAGGGTTAGGAAAACTTCAACCGAGCGCGCCTTTTTATCCGTGGTGCGGACTGAGTGACCGGGAATAATGCTTACAAAATCTTTGGTAAGCGCTTCCTATTCGACATAACGCAATATCTCTACGCGTATAGAGTTGTCAAAAAATGCAACAATCTTTCAAGGGAGGTTGTAAGCAGCTAAATAATTGAGCCGTTCAAGTCACGACTCGACAAATTCAACCAGAATCGTAGCTAGTTAGACCTGGGATGCGGCACGCTGCAGAGAGTGCCCGGCGTTTGCAGTAGCAGGGGTACTTGAATATGGTGTCTGGCATTGACACCAGTACGGTCAAAGTAGTGCTCGTCAATAGCTCTAGCACGGGTAATGTGGTGTCTGGCATTGACACCAGTACGGTCAAAGTAGTGCTCGTCAATAGCTCTAGCACGGGTAATGTGGTGCCCGGTATTGACACCAGTACGGTTAAAACAGTGCTCGTCAATCGCTCTAGTACGGGTAATGTGGTGTCTGGCATTGACACCAGTACGGTCAAAGTAGTGCTCGTCAATAGCTCTAGCACGGGTAATGTGGTGCCCGGTATTGACACCAGTATGGTTAAAGTAGTGCTCGTCAGTCGCTCTAGTACGGGTAATGTGGTTTCTGGCATTGACACCAGTATGGTTGAAGTAGTGCTCGTCAGTCGCTCTAGTACGGGTAATGTGGTGTCTGGCATTGACACCAGTATGGTTGAAGTAGTGCTCGTCAGTCGCTCTAGTACGGGTAATGTGGTGTCTGGCATTGACACCAGTATGGTTGAAGTAGTGCTCGTCAGTCGCTCTAGTACGGGTAATGTGGTGTCTGGCATTGACACCAGTATGGTTAAAGTAGTGCTCGTCAGTCGCTCTAGTACGGGTAATGTGGTGCCTGGTATTGCCACGCACATGATGCAAAACAACTCCTGTCAAATGGCGTCTCCAATTGACCTTAGTCTTGTTAAAACGGTGTCCACCATTGACACCTACGCGTTGCAAAACGGGGTCCACCATTGACACCTACGCGTTGCAAAACGGTGTCCTCCATTGACACCTTCGCGTTGAACCGGTGTCCACCATTGAGACCTATTCGTTGCAAATCGTTCTCCAGTGTGGGCACGGGTCACCTTGGTTTAACGAAATATGAAACTTTATGCAGTCTCGAGTCAACTTCGTGGGGCGGGGCTTCCTCGTCAGGCGCTGCTACTGTGTTATTCCAAGTTTTATCGTTAAATGCTATTTTATTTTACAACCTTTCCCTTTTTTGATCGTTCATTTCAGAAACCACACACACAAGATACTCGCTTAGATGTTCTACTGCAGAATTAAACTCCCTACTTACACTTGCAAGCAGCAGGTCTAGCAGCGTCTACAGCTGATGTAGCAGCCCCCGTCCAGAGAAAGCCGCCGCCCCTGCTGCTGCTGCCGCCGCCCGTGCTGCTGCCGCCGCCGCATTACGCGCTTTTTACTGTAATGGAATGTTGCCTAAAATGGCCTCAGAGTTCCTCCTCCTGGTCTTGGGCGCTCATCCTGAACGTGTACGGCTGCTTCTAGACGCTGAAGTTGGGGAAGGGAGGAGAGAGGGGGGCTCCTCCCCCATTGCGTTTTCGGTATTGGCGCTTACGCGCTATCAAACATTGTCAGTCTTGGAAGCTCATATATTTAACAATGACGCGCCCGGTAATTGTTACGCCTGCATTGATCTTTACACCTGGTCCATTAGCTAAGAGGTGTTATGGGGCAGTGCGTCGACACTATCGCCTTGTGTGGCCTCAGGTGTGGGCTCGTTGTCAAGTGTAGTGAAGTACGCCTGGTAAATGAGCCTTCTTTCTTTGTTCTGTTAGTGTGGCCTACGGTCCAGCACTGGCTCTTGAAGTGCTGGTCCGTTTGTGCTGTGTAGAAGATTTCAAAACCAGCCTCAGTGACGGTGAGAACATTTTTTTCGTAAATGGTCATCCGCCAACTTCTAGTTACGCTCTTAAGTTTCAAGTAACGTTGTACGCCGTCGTTTCTCCCCAGCAATTCCAGTCCGTGCTCCTGTTATGCTTCTCAAAACAACTCTACCATCTTCGAAGGTGAGTGTACCTAGGAATGGTGTATGAGTTTGACTTGAACACTTGCACAGTAGCAGTGTTCCATCGGCAGATATTTGGCGTATTGCGACAACATGCACAGCTGTAGAAGCCACGTGCTCTTTGCTGTGCGTGTGCTAAGATTTAGTAATCTTTTGATGGAGACTCCTCATCTCGGAGAACTCTGATGCTAGGTTTTTACGTCGGAAAACATAGGATTACCCATGCCATCGATAATCAGTAGCTAAACACGGTTACTTCGTGTGGCAGTATATTTAATGTCTTGACTCACCTTTGTTGTTCAGTGAAGGACGCTGTATATCCTGCGTATATTGGTTACCAATCTGTATTTCGGTAACCATTATTGAAATAAGGCCTTGTTATAATACTTTATCTCTGTTGCCGACGTGCTGGTGCATCCATTTTATATATCCTTTACTACTGCTCGTCATTGAAAAGTACCACTTAGCCCAGTAACTCACTCACCTATGTGTACGCTGATCACCTCAATACCTGCCCAGGTGTCTCCAACTTAGCTACAACCCGTGCCTACCTGGCCACCTTCCTACACAACACTACGCCTCTACTTGCCCATCGAAATTTTCATCCTCCTCACTACATCACTCGCCTTTGTGTTCGTTGATCACCTCGCTACTTCTACAGGTGACACCTACCTCACCACACCTACCTCCCTACACTAACCGGTACCTGCTCCTCGCAATGTGAACACTCTTCACCTCACTACCTCACCTACCTTTGTGTGTAACTAGTCAATCTCCTTACTACCTCTACAAGTGACTCCTACCCAACTACCACCCAACAAGACACGTGGACTAGGAAGGTGTTTCCGAGCAGGAACAATCGGATTCTGCGACCGTATTGTGACGTCAGTCTACTCCTGGGTGTAATGAAGCGGCGTTTGATCGGGTGTCATCTGCTCATTTATTTGATATTGACCCTAGAGTAATAAAATAGGGAGGGGAAATGGGGAATTATTATTGATCAACATGTGAATTTGTGTATCTTTTAACGGTTCTTTCTACTTCGTGCCAGAGAAGATCTGCTTTTCTCGTCCCCTTTCTGTCCAAAATTGTGATCGACAAAAAATACTCGTGAATCGAAGGTTACCCACTGTCGGTGCCACCCACAGATCGTTGGGGTGGGCCCATAACGTCACTTCATTTCGGTGTGTGGTTACGGGCTTCAGAATAATTCAAATTGGAAAGCAAACGTAAAATAAGTGATGAATAACATTTTATTGATATATGTGTACTTTTTGGTGTTTTTTTCCTATTGGCCAGAAAGAGATACAAGAAAACGAGGCCTCCTTCTCTCTCACCCCAAAGTCCGTTTGACCATAATCATGAACTAAAAAAACTACACAAATATAATGTTATTTATTTGCAACTTGACTTTTGTTTTCAATTTCCATCGTCTTACGTATCAAATGTTCCTGAACCACACTCATAAATAAGGGCCCGCCACCATCATCCGACCGCTCCTCTTCGGGTTTAAAGCGCTACTCATGGGTTGGGGTGGGGGGGGGGGGGGGGGTACTGTGTGGCGCATTCAATTCTAGTCTATGTATCTTGACTACCACCCATGCCTACCTCACCCTCTCGCTCCCCTCCCCGTCTCACCTGCCGTGGCTATCTGCCGTTCAGTGGCCCGTGACCTTGCACGCATTTCAGCCGCCGCGTGGCGCTGTAATCGCATTTAAGGGTTGATTTCTCCTTCCACTCTCTGTGTGTAGCATAGCTACCGTCCTGATATACGGGCACGCCTTGTAAGGAGCTGCCCGTGTATAATGTTTATTAGGTCCCTGATTTATGATGTGGTATAGTGTAAAAGGTGAACGTGGGTATTGATTATGATTGTTATGCTCCAATATATTGTATCATTATTAAAACCTAACTAAATTACTGTTGTAGAAATATGTTCGGTGACTTTTTTATTTTGATCTCGTTGAATGCTGTGACTCTTGGTTGCCATGCAGTAAAACATACTTCTCTGTCCAAAGTCATGAAACGAATGTATTACATGTCACCGATACATTTTCTATTTGAAATATACATTTTATTAATTTGTTTCTTATCCAATGCACAGATTTCCCCCGACCTGTTACCAATCAGATAGAGCTACCATTTTTTGTGATTTATCGGAACGCATGTTGTTAATTGCGGTCCCACCATACGCCATTCCGGCCAAGGTTGTGCAACCCCGTCCTGACATTTACAGTTTCTTCTTTGAGATACAGCTTTAGGTCTCCAGCGAAGAGGGCTTGAAATAGTCTAATTTCCTTATTTGGGACGGCAGCAGCAGCAGTGGCAGCGATGCTGAGGCGTGTGTTATTATCCCAGCACCCGGCCTTGACTCTTCAATAGGCGTCTCATACAAGCGTTTACGAGGAAGTGAAACTTTGATGAAGTTGTTCCCTGGAAAGTGTGGTGTTCCTCTCACCTTAATCGTGGCTGAAGGTCTAGTAAATCTCATGATGAGCTTTATTTGTAAGGTGCTGTATTAATTAGGTATGAGTGACCCCGCGCCCTCTCACTGTACTCTTACCTTTGGTGGGTAGAGATTTCGTGTGTGGCGCACGCCCTTGGGATCTGAGAAGAACTGTGTTCTTTTTCTAACCTTTGCAGTTTTTACCTCTGCTGTGTTGTTTGCCTATGACGAGTCAGGTTTATTAAGTGACCACCGACCACCTTTATGCAAGATGATGTATGGGACTTCATTCCTTTGCATTCGAGATAACGTCACAGCGCTTGGACCAGCTGCGACTGTTGTGCAGAATTTTCTTCGTGGTTGAAACACATCGTAAAATGCTGTGGAACGGCATGTACCAGCTGCCCGTTGGAGAGCAGGACATCCTGCCGTGTGAAAAGATTGTGCATCTCGAAGGAGTATATGGATACCATAAAAGACAAATTACCTCCATTTCACACAACGACAAGCAGTTTGAATCCTTGAACGGGATTTTCTCGTTCAACTCCCGCTGTTTGTATCTTCTCTCGACCTTGGCTAGTGCTTCAAATCCCTTGATAATTGTGATATTTTTTCTTTGTCAAGTTGCTCTTGCACTTATGAAGGAGCTATATTTCAAAAATTTCTAGGTTGGATTTCATTCCTAGGCTATTTTCATCATCATCAGCCTCCATGGTTTCCTCTCGCTTTGTTGCCACCATTCACTCATAAAGGACCCTTTTATTTATTGATGGTGACTTTTTTAATCAACAATTTCTTAAGCAAATCGACAACGCTTCCATGCTCCTAAAGACCGCAATTTGTTGTTACAATGTTTTTAGTTAGAAATATGATAGATGGCACTTCTCTATGGCTTGTTTGCCTTTTGTTTCAGTTATCCATTTAATGGTAGCGTTCCTGCGATTGATGAGAGTTCGATATCTCGGCATGAGCACTTCTTCGACGTCTTCATACTCGTTAGAAACCCACCTTAAAGGTCTTCGTCACTTGGCTCTGTTCTACTGTGCGGGTGGGAGAGGATCCCATCATAATAAACAGGTCCGGTGTAGGACTGACTCTCCTCTCATCCATAATTTAGCTCCTCGTCATGCAAGGACTTTCCGTTAGTTGTTGCATAATTGCGTCCATCCTCTCTGGTAAACCTCTCCCTTCCTGTGGAGCCTTTTTCATAACTCAATATCCGGTGAACTCTCCAGATACTTAAGTTTATTGGGTTTGTTTTCCGAAAGGTACATCTTATTTTCTTCGTGTCAACGCTTGGCCTCTTCTGACAAATATATTCTTGAGTTCTCGGGTAGAAGTGCCTGTTGGGCAACAACAGAGGTGTTGGCCTAGTCCAGACGCCTGGAGTTCAGTTGAGATGTGGTGTCGTGATGTGTTCTGCGAGTTGAGGCTGGGATGTTATGCATGGAAGTGGTGCCTGGAGGTAGTGCCGCGTTGGCACGTCGAGCCACTCCGTCCGTGTGTCTGTGTTCGTCCTTCCTTCATGTCTGCCGGCAGGAAGGAATTTTAGAGAGCGGACTCCGGGGACGGCGGATGGAGAGATAGACGTTGCGCTGCTGCTGTCGTTGTCATTATTGTCGTTGCCATCGTGTGTTTTGGGCAGAGCTTGCAGCTTGTGGCTGGGTAGTATCTTCTTGTCTGTGGGTTGTTGTGTTACTTGAGGAGAATGGCGAGGTTTGTGTTGAGGGAGAAAGAGTGATAGGAGTATAGAAGGGCGCTATAGGAATGCAAGTAATTTTATGAAGTTGACGAGCAACATACGCAGAAAGCTGTATCAGTCTAAAGAACTCATGGGAGGAGATCTGAGCTGTTTGATTTCAAGAATGCTTATTTGATAAGATTGGTCTTGGTACTATGAAGTTAGGCTACGAGTTAGCAGTTGGAGTACAGACGATGCCGGTCGGTGTCGTTGTTGGCATGATACCCTTGATGTGGGCGTGTCTTGACTTTAAAAGACTTATACGATATGCCGCGCTTTTGATGCTTGAACTGGAATAAATCACGGTAGTTTGTTACTTAGATTCTGATCTCTCAGCCTGAAGGTTCTGAACCCGTTCATTTTTGCCCTGATCCTGTTTTTTTAAACACTGTCCGTGCGTACGACCGACGATCATCTGTTGTACAATTAGTTTAGTTAACCAAGATGTTGGCAATAATAATTTAAAATCTGTGCGTGATAACAATGAGAGCGCCCTTGTGATCTATGAGAGCGCCCGCGAGATAATCTATGGGAGCGCCCGCGAGATAATCTATGGGAGCGCCCGCGAGATAATCTATGGGAGCGTCCGCGATATGATCTAGGGGAGCGTCTGCGAGATGATCTATGGGAGCGTCTGCGAGATGATCTATGGGAGCGTCCGCGAGATGATCTATGGGAGCGATCGCGAGATGATCTATGGAAGCGCCTGCGAGGTGATCAATGGGAGCGCCCGCGCGATGATCTATGGGAGCTCCCGCGAGATTATCTATGGGAGCGCCCGCGAGATTATCTATGGGAGCGCCCGCGAGATGATCTATGGGAGCGCCCGCGAGATGATCTATGGGAGCGCC
>SDVV010024770.1:0-12531 GCA_016164225.1 Gammarus roeselii
TTGTTTATGTCATGCATGCGGATGGTTCATGTGATAGCCAATAGTGCGCACTAATTCCAGTTCCTATACCTGTGTTAACATTGCTGTTCTCAACAGCATACTGGCGCGCATGGCTGTGCTAGCCTCCCCCGGCACTGCTGCTCCCCACTTGATGTGGACCTGCTGGAGGGGGCTGCAAAGGTAAGTGACGAAGGTAAGAGATCCAATCATATAAATCCACCATGTCCTCAGACTTGGTTGTGAATTCAATACATACCTATCTTTGGAATCTCTAACTTAGGAAATTATCTTCCTAGCAACGTTTGGATAAATCCTTCGGTTTCTTGCATTATCAATCAACAAATGGCACACCTCACTCGTTCACTTTTCTCCAGCACGATCTGAGATTTAGTCAGGGCTGTTTTGTCAAAAACTTCAAGAACTAGATTCCTAATTGTTAGCTATCCATCAAGTGCAAGATAATAACATAAAGTAATCCAGCAAAAAAACAGGATTATATATTTTAATCCAGCTCTCATGGGACTGACAGTAGGAGAACAAAAAGTAGTCAGTTGAATTAGCTACATAAAGTGGTCAGCTATATTACTATGTATGAGCTGAATGAGATTTTATAATTCAAAAAGGGTAGCAATACAAATTAGATAGGAGTGTCAAGGTTTTCTAGTGAACTCGAGTCGATGTCCATCTGGCACCAACATCAATCTAGCAGCCAGAGCAGCATCTAGTCATCACCCGTCTCCAAGATTGCTTCAACTCATGGCATGCTCAGGCAACTACAATTTACAGGGAGAGGTCACAAAAGTTTTCAATGCAAAATGAGTGAAGATACTATGGACCTCAGGGATGGAGAAGTCTATTGGTATTGTTACCGGGGCTTGCTTTCTCAACCCAAGCAATCTGTTTGTTCTGGTAGCATGGCCTCTTACATGGACTTGTTTCCTGGCTTTGTATTTATTCATGTATATTTGTATGAAGTTTGATCATCTTAATCAATTATGCTTTCTTTTTGTTCCAGAGGTTCTTACTTATGAGTGCACTTTAGTTATGCACCTAATGCTTGCCACTCACCTTGCTAACTGCCAACTGCTTGCTCATTATTTATCTATTATTGCTACTGCATTGGGTGAGTGTTATGTGTGTGTTAACAGCATCTTGGGAGTAAGTATAATTGCGATAGTATATCTATAGGTTAAAGGTCTTCTTATTGCCCTTTGTTTATATCAGTTATTTACTTTGTCTGATCCTTTGCGTACTATTCTATGCATTAATTCAGTTAAAGCTCTTTGGTTTGTTTTGCTTTGATATTCACTTTGCTTAATGTTTGCTTATCAGCTTTATTTATTTATTTTCATTTGATTTAGTTCCATTATGATTATGTTGAATTTGTATGCATCATCCTATTAATTATCTCTCATTTGATTTCCCTTTTTAGTTTCCCTTGGTTTAATTCAGTTCTTTCATCATGCCTTCTGCATGCATGATATGCTTCTGCATGTTAAATTAAGTTTCACTTCCCCTTTTGTAATTTGATCACGTATCGTGGACCTTTCAGGATTTCCTACTAGTGGTCTGGTCATCAGAACTAATTCTTATTCATGATTTTTATCTCCATAGCTTTCTACCCACCTACCCTTGCTTCGATGCTTCGGTACTTCGTAGCTTAGTTACTGTGTTAGTTTGTCACGTTGTTAGCTTGTCTGTTTAGGTTAGTTGCATCTTTTGGTCATCTTCCATCTAAATTCCTATTTGTAGCTAGTTATCACCACTACTGACCAAATTGTAGAGCACCTAACTTCTGGCTTACTTCAAGTATAGATTTTCATCAAAATAATCCAAATTTTTATATCCTTTGTTAAAATTAATTGCGCTTTTGACACCTGTACCGTTTATGGATTGCAAGTGGACATGTGTTGTCTCACCCGCGTGCGCCCGGTAACAGTATGAACGAACGATGATGTAAAATCAATTCACAAACTACCTATACTCAAGTATGCCAGCAAAACAATTATTATTTTCAGAGTAGAACCGTTGTTATGTGATGTAGATCAAGGCTCATTCCATAGTAACGTTAGTCTTACCATGACGTGCTTTTTGGGTACATTTTGCATCTTTCAGTCTTTATTTGATGAGCCATCAAATTTATTTCTTAGTCGTACATAGAGGGAAGTTAAAAGCAGACATCAGTGTGTGTTTACTAAATTTGAACAATTGATCTGGTATTGAGAAGATTTTAATGGCGGAACGTTCATCTTGCGCCTTTCATCCTGCGTTTCTGGTACACTTGAGCAAAGGACCATAACGCCTAGTTCAAAGCAAGTAACCCAAAAATGATTTGGAATAATTTGAAGCGAAAAGATTGGGCTACAATCTGGCACATAGTACATACCCAAAACTTTTTTTGTTTTTTGTGCTATTGAGGAAAAGGTCCGGTAACATTCGTCTTGAGAAAAAAAGTAACGTTTGTTTCTTACTGTTTGCGATGCATAAAAATAACATTACAAGCCTATATGAAGGTTCCAACACCCAGCTAACATATTGGACTACTCCATCATAGATCCGAACATATCTACAAATTTACAGATCACATGACTTGCTTTCATAATATTTATAACTATGTTATATCTAGGCGCTACTGTGGCAGGTTGACATCCATGCAGGCAGACAGGACTGCTGCGTGTTGTGATCCCTTCACAACTGTGGCGTGTTGAGTACTAGGGATAGGCGCAAGAACCGGATGGGGCGTGCCGACGCGTAGATTTTTTTAAAGTAGGACTACAAGAACCGGACGGGATAGAAGAGCAGAGAGTGAATAGGTGGCGGTCGCTCAGTAGTATGGGAGGGTATTACAAGTGTTTATACACATGTCAAAAGACAACAACAGGGCTATTGGCCCAAACTAGGTTGCGTTTTGATAGCAAGAGGATTAGTTCTGAAGTTGAATGTCTAAGAGAGCTTCATGTGACATTTCTGTTCATAAAACATCAAGAAAGGGAATGGTTTAGCTATTTATAGGCGATTTATGCAGAACTTATCAAGCCGCAACTCTTGTGTTCTGATTGTATTGCTGTTTACCACTTCCCCTGGAAGTTTTTCCTTCCATTCTTTGACAACTAAGGTGAGAAACCATGGTTTCTCACCTTAGGCCTCAAGACCGCCCAGCACCCCAGGGAGACCTGAGTGCAGGGCGAGACTGGAGGCACAAATACCACAGCACTCCAGAACCGCAAAAGCAAGGGAGAGCAATGATACAGAAAAATCCGGAAATCTGTGGTTCAGCCAACTGATCATACAGCAATCTTGATGGTCACAACACAAAATGAAAAAATATATTTATATAAACACATTCATTACCATATGCATATTAAACTGAATCTGCTCAGTCAAAATCTAAAAATTCATCATACATCAGCTTACCAAGAGCTTGCTTACAGAGAGCAATTTCCGTCAACTGCACAACCGTAGCAGGCGAGCCATTCCACAGACCAATACACCTCACACTGAAGGACCTACTGTGGGCATCAGTTCCAAGGAACTTTGTGCATTCTATGGATGCAACTTGACCATGGTCTCCATTGGCTGTCGTGATTGTGGTAGGTCTTTTCACCCAGTCTCAGAGTGTATTGGATTGAAGAAAGGTGTGATAGATGGACTTCTGGAGAATGGAGGAAGTGCTATTACATACCATTGCATACAGTGTAGGTGCAGTCAACACGACAGGAGAACTTTGATAGGCAGTATTGACACGTTGGTGGGCAAGTCGGCATTTAATCAACTATTTGTGGCGGTTGGGGCTTTCTGTGCACAGGTTTGAACGTTGATGAACAATGCACAGGTGGCCCAGAGTCACGATTGCACACCTCATGCTCCTGAGCAGGTTTCATCTGAGAAATTTGCCAGGTCTGCCCAACTTAATGTAGAGGTCAGGTAAGAGGTGCAAGAGGTTCAGGAGCAGACGAAACGCAAACAGAAATGTATTTTGAGAGGCCTGGGCGAAAGTGTGACTGATGTGAAGACTGGGTTTCAGGGTATGGTGAAGCGTCTCATTGGACTTGAATGTGCCCTGCATTAGGTCATTATAGTTAGTGGTCAGATTGGGATGTTCAGAGCCAAGATCTATAACGATGTCAGGAATGAGATACTGACAAATGCAAGGAAATTGAAAGGAATGGATGGGTGCGAAAGTGGTTGTACCCAAAGAGACCTGACCTACAAACAAAGCCAGGAGCTATTCAGGAGGAGAAGTCTGCAGTGGGTGGGTGAGCGTGGAGGAGGCTTGACTTTGGCAGCAATGGTCTGTGGTGCTGGGGATGCTCGACCTCGTGGCAAGGCAGTGTCCGCTGGTCGGGGTGTTTTCGGGGCAACTAATCCAGGGTGGTGACCCGCAGGGCCTCTAGTCGTGGTACTGCTGTAGCTGGTCGTGATGCTGTTGCAGCTGGTTGTGGTGTTACTGCAGCTGGACGTGGTGCTGCTGCAGTTGGTCTTGTGCTACTGCAGCTGGTCGTGGTCCTGTTGCAGCTGGTAGTGATCCTGCTGCAGCTGGTCGTGATCCTGCTGCAGCTGGTCGTGGTGCTGCTGCAGCTGGTCGTGGTGCTGCTGCAGCTGGTCGTGGTGCTGCTGCGGTTGGTAGTGGTGCTGCTGAGGTTGGTCGTGGTGCTGTTGCGGTTGGTCGTGGTGCTACTGCGGTTTGTCGTGGTGCTGCTGCTTTTGGTCGTGGTGGTGCTGCAGCTAGTTGTGGTGGTGCTGCAGCTGGTAGTGGTGCTGCAGCAGCTGGTAGTGGTGCTGCAGCAGCAAGTTGTGCTGTAGCTGTTTGGAGTGCTGCTGCGTCTGTTGGTGGTGTTGCTGCGTAGGACCGTGGTGGTGATGTGGATAGTCGTGGTGATGCCCTGTCTAGTTCCGTAGAGGGTGCTTATGATCGAGGTATTGAAAAACATGAGCAAATTTTTAATCCGTGCTGAACTCAAGCATTTTTTCACTAAATTCCAATATTTTAAAAGTGGGACATGTTAATGTCAACTCCCTAGCAAATAAAGTGGATTTTATCTCTCAGTTGCTTTTGGAGCAGAGTATTGATGTCCTAGCCATCAGTGAGACGTGCTTGCTGGCTGCTGTTGCATCATCCTTCATCAACGTTGCTGACCATCGTGCTGTGAGGGGTGACACAGATGGCTTAGCTCGTAAGCATGGATCGTCATTGTATCTGCATAAGGACCTTGTGTTCATAGTGATTGAGGTGCACATTCCGAACGTTGTAACTGTGCACCTTGTTGATTATACCCGGTGTATTGTGGCTGTGTATTGGCTCCCTTCCTATGCAAATCTGGAAAACACCTTGTTGAACTTTTTACTGAGTCTTGTCCTGGCAAAGAGGTGATCTTCACAGGTGACTTTAATTTACCAACAATTGACTGGTCCTCGGACCGAACTGATGGCTCCATTTGGCCAATTGACATGCAATTTTTAGATTGTTTCTCATCACTTGGACTTCTGCAGTGGGTTATGGAGCCCACATCGTCATTGTATCTGCATAAGGACATTGTGTTCATAGTGATTGAGGTGCACATTCCGAAGGTTGTAACCGTGCACCTTGTTGATGATAACTGGTGGATTGTGGCTGTGTATTGGCTCCTTTCCTATGCAAATCTGGAAAACACCTTGTTGAACTTTTTACTGAGTCTTGTCCTGGCAAAGAGGTGATCATCACAGGTGACTTCAATTTACGAACAATTGACTGGTCCTCGGACCTAGTTGATGGCTCCATTCGGCCAATTGACATGCAATTTTTAGATTGTTTCTCATCACTTGAACTTCTGCAGCGGGTTATGGAGCCCACATTCCTAATGTCTGACAATATACTGGATTTGGTTTTTAAATCTGAGGAGGATCGTGTTGGTGAGGTGTCTGTGCTGCCGTCCTAGACTAGCAATCAGCATTATCCCGTTGTCTTTGAGTATATCTTCAGTGAAGAGGAGCCGGAGCGTGGGGTTGAGGGGGAGAGGCGTTCTTGGCGCAGAGGGAAATACGGCAGAATTTCGGAGGCTCTGTCTCTGATTGATTAGGGTTTAGAATTCAGCTTCTCTTCGGTGTTTTGAAGATTTCTGTTTCTGCAGCCAATTTTGATGTCCCTCATTGAAAAGTTCATACTCTTCACGCCTGTTTGTTCTGGCCCTCCATGGGCTGTCAGGGCTCCCACCGCCCTCGCCCGAGAGATCAGAGGCACGACGTGACTACAAGCGGTCCAGGAGAGCAGATTTGATTTGAGCCTCATTTCCACCGGAGCCTCAATGTGAGTCACAATAGGCGACCGTCGTTGATTCAGGCAAGTTTGCACCGCCTTGCGTGCGAAAATATTAGTCATGTCAAGATGAAGTCTGTTCATATTTCAATTGTGACATATTCGCGTACTAGCGCGTTTGAGAGAGTGAAGCGTTACCGCGTGTCTTTGTATAAAGTGTTGTTATTTCTGTGCATAATGGGGTGGAGAGATCACCTTACTTGCACAGGTTTTTGTGGTTTGGACAGCTTCGTATAGTCTGGTGTGTTTTCCGAAATTATGAGCTTTTCACGGTAGTTTGAGTTTTGGAGTAGACTTTGTAGGTTGCACGGGGGATTTAAGAACGCTCGTCCGGCTGCCGAGAGTGTGTTGCAATCCATCAGTAAGTGTTTTACGCTGATAGCCACTTGGTGGCAGCAGGAGCAAGGTGGCGCATTTGGTCCTATGTCGACATCCATCAGGTGGTTGTGAGTTATCCACTTGCGTCCCATGCACACGCAGTTGATGAACACTTGGTCTTTTCTGTTGGTGAACTTTGTTTCCCATTCTCCGACTGAGGGTTTGACTGAAAGCATTTTTTGTCCACTCTGTTGCCACATCTCATCCCATCGGGATGTTATATGGGAGTTGATGATAGGGAACCAGTCCCGGTAATGTATATATTGCAAAAAATTGTTCTCGGCGAGTAGATGCCAGTTTAGCAAGTGAGTGCAAGTTTGTTTCCTCTTATTCCCGCGTGTCCAGATATCCAGCATAATTTCACTGCCTAACCCGTCTCTGTCATCACTAACAGATCGTGCTGCATTTTACATGGAAATGGATGTTTGTAGTGCAGTGTTTTAAGCTGGGTGAGGACACTCAGACTGTCTGAGAATAAAAGGTATTTGGGGAAGCGATGTGTTTTTGCAATAGAGATGACTAGTTCAAGTGCGTGAAGCACTGCAGAGAACACAGAGGCCTCTTGTGCGAGGGTGGCGGAGAGTTGGGTGTCCCCGCACACAGCGGCGGCTCCCACTCCGTCCGCGGTTTTGGAGCCGTCAGTGTATATGTGGCGGTGCTCTAAGAATTCTTCCTCTAGTAGTCTTAGGAGTGTGGGTTCCAGTGGCGGTTTGGTGGTGCTAGAACCATGTGGGAATGGTGATGCTTCCAGCAAAAGCTCAGTGCATTCGGTGATTCAGGCACTGGAGGAGTTCAGCAGGGGAGAAATTTCGGCCTTGGAGGTGCAGAGAAGGGCAAGTCTTGGGGGGGCCCCTCCTCGATGTGGTGCAGTTTCTTTGCTGCAGTCTACCCCTGGGGACGCTGGTGCTTCTGAGCGACGCAGCTTGCCGCCGCCCCAGCCTGCCTCTGCTGTGGATCTGCTGTCCTTGCCTTTGCGGTCTGTTGCGGTGCCTGGTGGCTCTGCTGACTTGAGTGCGCAGGGTTGTGGGGGTGGATTGCTGGGCGTGCTGGTGGTCTTGTGGGCAGCTGGGCTGCTGTAAGCGGGCGCTGGTTTGGCGCATTGATTTTGCCATACTAGGCTGAGTGGTCAGCCAAATTTGTGTGCTGTTTGTTCAAGGGGTTTTCACTCAGAGACCATGTGTTGGGTCTGGGTGTTGAGGAGAGATTGATTGATGCTGGTCTATCAGATTCGTCAGGTCTTCAAGATATATCTGTTGTCACTGTCGAGGCTGCGGAGATAATTCGGGGACAGTCAACCATCTTCTGGAGTCATTTTCTCAATTGCTGGTGGCAGTCGGAGCATTGGTGGGGCAGGTTAGAGGTGTGATGGCGGGTGTGAGGAGTGGGGGCAGTTGTGATTCTGCTCAAGAAAGTAAACAGACTGGTCGTCTGGAAGGCCGTGCCACTGATGGTTCCTCTGGAGTTGGGCTGTTTAGGATGGATGTCTTAGAGGAAGTGAGGGAGCTGAATGAGAGGGAGAAAAGGAAGTGTTCTGTTATGCTGAGAGGTTTTGGGTGGGAGCCCATTGAGCTGGTGGAAGCAAAGTTTCATGATGTGTGCCGTGTCTTGGGTGTCGATGTTGTTCTGACTGACTTGGTCAAGATTGGCACTACAGGTCTGTTCAGAGCAAAGGTGACCAATGATGATTTCAGGCACAACCTGCTCTCACAGGCCCCTAGGCTGACGAGTTTGGATGGTTTTAAAAGTCTTTACATCCAACAAGCAAAGAGGAGAGTTGCTGACTAGGAGGCGTGCTCTTGATGCATCAGAGGGTGACGGAGAGGAGAGAAGAGAATTCTTAGTGGCTGCTGCGGGACGGGGGGGCTGATCCCGGTGCTGGTTGGGGTAGGCCTGTTGTTGTTTCCGGGGATCCCTCTGGTTGTGCACTGGCTGGTGATTATCTAAGAGGTGGCGGTTGCGCTGGGGCGGCCGTGGTGGTGGGTCGTGGTGTCGGGAGCGGTGAACGTGGGCGTGGCGGTGCAGGTGACCGCGGCGATGCTGATAGCCAGGGCGATGTTGGTGGGGGCAGGGGGGTGCAAGTGGCCGGGGTGTTGCTGGCGGCCGCGGTGGTGCTGGCGGCCGCGGTGGTGCTAGCGGTCGCGGTGATGCCGGAGTGCGCGGTGCAGCCGGCAGCCGGGGTGGGGTTAGGAGCCGTGGTGGTGGTGCTGGGGGCGGTTGTGGGTCTGGTGGTGGTGGTGGTCATGGAGCTCGGACTGGTGCCCATGGCATCCCGGGTGGCCGCGGACATGGTGCTTCAAACTAGCTAGTCAGTCTTTGCAGATGGATTTCTCCTTTCTGAGGTTGTGATATGTCAATTTGAATTCTCTGTTTTCCCAAAGCCAATGGTGTGTGTTCTGTGGAGTCCTTGCAAGTGCTGGCGCGCACGGTGGTGCTGGCCTCTCTTGACTTGATGCACTTGACAATTGGGTGTGCTGAGCCCTTGGGGGCTGCAAAGGTAAGAAAGGTAAGCTTTATTACACCAACCAATATTATTTTTCATGCAAATTGCCCTTACTAATCCTCAATCTCACAGGAAATTTAGGATTTCTTACTTAATACATGTGTTTTTTAGTAACATAAACAGCAATCCAGAGGTAAAAGCGGTTAATCTAAAACAAATAACACTGATTAGTTCTGCACACAAAATTCATGTATTTATCAATGTTCCAAGGTAAGTGCAAGGTGAGGATGCATGGCTTTTACGACAACTCAAATCCATGTAGCAAAAAAATCAAATAACAAATTTTATGAAGATTGTTGCAAATACATGTGCCAAAAATGACTTCACAATCCTGCATATTTACAATTTTTTACTCTTTCAAAAATTAACTTCCCAAATCAAATGCCACCTATCTGTTGTGACTCAGTTATGAGTAAGGAAACATACTAAATATTATTTCACTCATAGAGTCTGACTTTAAATCATCAAAGACTTGTGAAAACTGGGAGAAGCACCTAAAAAAAGGGGACAATCATGAATGACTACTAGCTTACAAATTAGCTAGCTACCTGTAATCCTGGAGCAGCTGGATCCACCCCACTGTCAAATATAGCAATGATGACACTGGTGCCATCATATTTAGGGTACTTGTTCAGAAATGAAAGAATGCCAGTCTCCTTCCTGAAAAAATACAGTACTTAGAAAATACAGACATGTAAAATATGTGAAGTTGTATGTATTACTTCATGACACACATGGCCAGTAAAGATAAGTTTAAGCTATGCCATTTGCATTAGGCTAGTGCAGAATGGGGTGGGGTGTTTTTTTTTGCCAGATGACTGCTGTAGCAAACAAAACATTCGTTGCATAATAAAGAAACCAGACCAAAAAATCAACAAAGTCAGACCCAGTAGGTACAGTTTAGAACATGTAGCCTTGACTGGGCAACTGAACTCAATGATAAGGGGAATAATCTATTACAAATGCCCCCTCTCAGACAAAGACTGTGGAATACATCAAATTTTGATTATTGCACTTTAAAAGCAGATCTTTCAAGGTAGGTATTACCTACCTACATGGATAATGAACAGAATTTTATACAAATAGACAGAGTGAAGTGCTTTACTAAAATGCTAGAAAATTTTGTCTATGAAAATCTACAATTCCATTAGCTTTGTTACTTCAATTAGAGTAATTAACCAATTTCAGGAAAAAAGAGGTGGTTCATTTGAAATGTTTTGTGATTTTCAAAATTGTTTTCATTTTTACCTTCATGGAAGGTCCATGGGCAGAATTTGTATAGAATTAGGTAAAATAATTTATAAGAATGGATAAATTGATTTTGTCTGCCGAAGCAGAACAATCATGTAACCCAGCATTGTCTAATAGCATCAACCAGGGTAACTCACCTTGATGACCTCACAACATCCAAACATCCAAGAATACCAAACACACAAGACAACCAAACACACCAGTAAACTCAGAGTGTAAAGCAGATGAGGATACACAAACATGACAGCATGACAGAACCATGAGAGCAAGAAAAATAATGTACAGAACAGGCAGGAAATTTGTGATTGAGTAAACTGATATCTTACTTCTTTTATACAGCAAATAAGTTGACCACAATCTCACCTTTGCAGCCCCCCATAGCCCTGCCAGCAGGGCATAGAAGGCAGTATACCTAAGCACCCCAGCAATCTAAAGAACAACACGGCATCAAAACTGCAGCAGGGCACTGGTCGGATTGCGCTTGATATGACAAACAAAAAAGAAACCCTGAAGACAGTCAACAACTGCACACAACTATCAACAACAGAAACAAAATCACAAAATCAAATCTGCTATGCTTAGCAAAACTTGTACAACACCCCCCTCCCCCCCAACTCCTCAGCCAAGGCCCTTTCAAAGCCACAGAGGGAATTGCACTGCACCACATCAGAGGGCAGACCGTTACAGACCTGAACACAGCGGGAATAAACTAATCTGCGTTTATAGTTGGTCCGACAGCATGGACAGTTGGTCCGACAGCATTACCACGTGTGCCAATATCTGGAGCTTGCTCAAACAGAGCAGACAAACCTGAATCCACAGAACAGTGAAAAATCTTCAAAGCTCTGAGCCTCTCACCTTAGTCCACTCCACCCAGACCTTCAATTTTCCAGGTGCAGTGCCTCTGCACAACTCCATAAGCCTCAGATCCCCCAAATATCCCTCATTCCACACACAAGAGCAGAAGTCCAAGATGGACCTTAGATGAATTGTAAACAAAAACCCCATAAAAAACCGAAATCCTATTGACAGTAAAACAACGCAGGCTGGTTGCCAGAGTGGAAGCTTTTCTAATAACTCTATTCACAAGGAGGTGAAATCACGACCTAGAGTCAACTAGCACTCCCAAGTCCATGCAGGAATCAACAAGCTCAAGAGCCACACTATTCAAATTATAAGCAATTTCATCATAAAGCTGCTCCAATTCAAAACAACCGCTGTGAAATGCATCATGACAAAAAAAAATAGATGTGCATAGCTGCATAAATTACAAATGGTATAAATTAAAACTTTCAGAATTGAGCAAGCAAAATTCTGATAAACTCATCATACAGCCTGGTAGCCAGGGCGTTAGAATTTTGCTATCATTTCCACCGCGTGTCCTAAAAGGCAACTAATGGGGCGCCCCGTAGCTGGGAGTAGAATCGTGCTACCGTAACCCCTGCATGTCCCATAAGGCAACTAAGAGCGGAGCAAACCGGCTGGGAATCCCATTTTCTGTAAAACCCTTCCTCAAAAATGGCAAAACAAGCTGGGAGAGGAGTGGCTTACGCCTCTCGAAACCCAATTGTTAGGGTGGCTGAATGTACCTGGCTGTAGTGCAAATGATGTAAAGAGGAGGGAGATTGGCGAGATGCTTGTGAGGAGGAAGTTTGATGTGTTGATGCTAATTGAGACAAAATTGAAAGGTAAGGGAGAATGTGAGTTTGGTGTGGTAAATGGAAGAAAGTCTAGTGTTGAGCAAGGTTGGGCACGAGAAGGTGTGGTTTTCATATTGAGTGATCGGTTGGCTAGTAGCATTACCAAGTGGAAGGAGGTGTCCTCAAGATTGATGTGGGTGAAAGTTAAGTTAAGCGTAGTAAGATAGGTATTCGTGAGTGCTTACGGACCTGGCAGCGAGAGGAGTGAAGAGGAGAGGGAGCAATTCTGGACTGACCTGAGCAAGTGTTTCGAGGGTTTTGGAGGTCATTTCAATGTAGTTGTTGTAGTGTGGCCTATTTTTTCCTTTTTCATTTTTTTGTCAGCCTGTTTTCACAGAGACTTCTTCATGTCTCTGGACATCTATCATCATAAGTCTGCCACCTCTGCTTCCTGCTTTGTATTTTTTTTT
>SDVV010024771.1:0-12531 GCA_016164225.1 Gammarus roeselii
AAAATTTATACAAATTTAATTTTCTGGGATGAAACAAATGTCATCCAATTTAAATTTACTGGGTTGTAACCAGATCAATTTAATTTATGTGATAGAATAAATCCATCTAATATAATTTGTTGGGAAGGAACCAAATCCATCCAATTTAATATAATTTGAAACAATAATAATTTCCTTTGGAAAATATCTCAATGGATCCAATCTAATATAATATGAATAGTTGATTTTAATTTTTGATTTAAATATCGAACATTGATTACAAAGGTTTGATAAATTAAATATAATTTATGATTTGGATTTAATTATTCAAGTGGTATTGAGCTCGGAAATGCAGAGAATTTTAACTTTACAGTTAAACGGAATATCGGTTGATTAAACTAGGCGTTCTCTTGTCCCGAAAACCTCACCTGATATTTCCACAATCTCATTGATGGTCACAAATGATCGCCGGCAGTAGGCTGTTACCCGCGGTCAGACTGTCCCTTCTCGGCACACCGAAATCCTCCTTTCACTCCTCCCTACACTGTGCTCCTGAAGAACCCGAATCGGTTGATCCCTTGACACAGGATGTCCAGACGGATCGATGACTCCTTCAGTTCCTCGGGTCTTCCAACTGCATCACAAGTTGATATAGCAATCCTTTCTTCATGCGAAGTCTTCAAGTTCGCAAGCTAGTATCATAGCCCCCTCCGTGTGTGAAGGCAGATAACGAAGTCTTCGAAACTTCTCGGGTGGTGGTGTGGGGCTTTTGAGATGCGTGCGCTGTCGCTGCGGCTTCTTCCAGCTGTGTTCTCCCGACCAATTTTCCCGCGGAGTAAGCGACATCTTCTTCTGCTGTGGGCAAGTAGGACATCCAGTAAATGGAGTTCGATTGTATAAATTCCCTAAATTGGATAGTCATGATTGTCAGGACAAGGTCAGCCACTTATGGTCTGGAGCTACGAATGGATCCGTGAGAAATTTTCCTTACACTGGGAGCAAAGCCTAATGATTTGAATCAGAAATCATTAGAATAACCTCAAAAAATTGAACCCATAACACAAAAGCAGATTTATATGTACTTATCTTCCGCCAGCATGGGCAACAATTCGGAACTTAATTTTTTTTATACCTTATACAACAATAAACTTCACAAACTTGAATGTTGAAAATAGAATTTGAAATTTCCACGAATAAACATTTATAAACCCAACATTTATACATACAAATAATCGTTGATAAGACAACGATTTGAAACAGCATTTTCAAGACTCACGCTCTGAGAGCAGTGGTACCAAGGAAGACGCATGTCTCTTGACCCACTCCCCACTGGAGCCCTCCTGGACTACAGCGCCAGTCGTTTCGTTCAGGACATTGACGTTCAGCTTTCTAACTATGGACATAGGAAACTAGTTTGGCTTCAAATGCTTCTCCTTCAGCAAAACTATGTCGTCAATCTCTAGTCTATGGTGCAGTTTTGCTTTGTACCTGTCCTTCTCGCTCACTGCCTGCTCAACCAAAGTTGTCAAAAATTCAGTATTATATAACTCTACCTACCTGGCTCTCACCTTGTTCAACTTATCATGTTCTGCTCTAATATCAGTCAGACTATCAGGGGACCACTCAGGGTCTTCACTATCTGCTTCAGGCGTTCAGGAGTTATAGGGTTGGGTACATTCACAATTTCTCCATCTCTCAGGGCGTCCTTAAACCCAATTGGTCTCCTATTAATCAAATGCACTGTATAGCAAACCAAGTAGTCAAATTCAAAATGATCTAGGACATTATTGCTAATCGCCCTCGAAATTAGTCATTTACTCATCTTCACGCAAACTTCCACTAGAGAACCAAGTGAACTATTTCCCTTAAAATACCGCTGAAACTCGACCTTTCGAATGTTCTGCGATTGCAAGTAAACCTGAGTTTCCGAATCCTTCAAGAAATCCAACACTATATTGGATACTGCCACTATCTGGTACCCCAAATCTGACAAGTTCAATTCCGGAATACCATACTCGTAGATGTGCAGCTGAAATGCCCTCAAGAAACTGCCAGTACTCATATCGAGAGAAACCTTTAGATTAACAGCACGGCTCCATAGGCTAGTTAGACACAGAATATAAACCTACTGCTTTACATGACCCAGCTTCACTATATAAGGTCCAAAATAGTCAACAAAAACGAAACGGAAAGGGATCTTTGGTGGATCCGTTCGAAAACTTCTGTATGGAGATTGGTTTAGTTGAACCGTTCTACCATTGTATCTTTGACAGACAACACATTTCTTCAAGACCTTCTTTACTACGGAGAAAAATTAAGGGACATAAAACCTCTTACGCATTTCCGCTAAGACTGAATACTTTCCCACATGCGACATTTCCTCATGTAGGTCCAACACGATCATCCGGGTCAAAACACTGTCTCCAGACATCAAAATTGGAAGGTTATTGCGATTACATTTATTATTCACTCTCAACAGGCCCTCCTTATCCAGAGAAATATTCAACTGGCTTACAAGATTGGGTAGATCACGCACACTTTTCTTTTTAGATTTGAAGTAATCGAAACAGCTACCAAAATGAATCCGTTGTTCCACAGATAAAATTAACTTAGTCGCCTAGCATAGAAAATTATCCCCATCATCACGACACTGCCAATGACTGTACTTGAAGGGAAACTTTGTCCTCAATTTTAGCTTCAGCTTATTCAATAACCTTAGCATCACTGCATTCACAGCCACCAACATGTGAAAAGACGAATAACTGTCCAGAGGAATTAACTGCTCTCGAATAGACTCTGCCTCCGCGCAAGTGGTCAAAGCCTGAACTTCAAGTCACTCGAGGATTCTGTATTATTACTTTGAAATCTTCCCCAATAGAATACTCATCCTGGCTGATCACTCTTTCCGGACCTGTGAAATAATTAGTTTTAATCAGTTTCTTAGCGCTGACTGCTCGGGTCACCTGGTCTGCCGGGTTCTCTAGCCCCGGGATAAATATATAATTTATTGGATGAACTTCTGCCAACTTGGACAAGTGATTTAGTCTATTCATTATAAAGACTCCCGCTTTGTCGAATTCTCCTTAAACTTGCTGAAGTGAATGTTAACCAATGCAGGCAGACCGTGCTATCAGTATACAGTGTGAGATTTCTTATCCTGACTGGAACAGAGGTATTAGCATCCATGAACTCTGAATACAAGTTGAGGATCACTTCAGTCCCAAAGACAACTGCCTGGAATTCCAGAGTAGGTACACTTTTTCCATCCAGCTTGCTCCCGATTACCTTATTTTTGGCCCACAAGAAGCTAATGTGATTAGTACAAACTTCTCTGAGATAGACAATTACGCCATAGACCGCTACAGACGCATCAGTGAACGCTAACAAGTCGAACTCCGACGTCCTGCTTCCCACGTGCCTACTAATCGAAATCTCGGGAGAACTGTTAATCTGTTGAGCTTTATTCTTCCACTCTCTCAACTGACCGCTAGTCAATTTGTCATCCCGAAAGAGCGACTTGTCACATTGTAATGAATGAAAAGTTTTGCTCTATTTAGTATTGGGCAAGCGAACCCGAACAAGTCAAAGTTTCTGGCAATGCTAGCCAACACTGATCTCTTACTGCTAGCCTCTGGGTTCAAATGCAATTCCTTCGTAGACAAAGGGTCACTTTTCCGATCCCAAACAAGACCAAAAAGTTTCACTCTATCCGAAGTCTTATCCCCAGAAATCTCATCCATTGATGCCTGCAACTCCAAATTATTCGTAACAAACTGTTGCAACTTGAACTGGTAGGGATTAAATATTTCATTAATCAGTCCATAGGCATTTCTCATCTCAACCGAACTATCGGTTGTAAATGCACAATTGTCCATATATGTGAGATTATAAATAAAGTATTTTAATGTTTTAAGCTCCTTGGAGTCACACACAGAATCTAAAATCAGTATTTTGTACAACGCCAACATCAGCAAACATGGGCTACAAGATATTCCGAACGGCAATCGCTTGATTTTATAAATAATTAGAGAAAATTCTCCTTTCTCAACATTTTGAAACCAGAGAAATAGGAGCCTGGACTGATCAACTTCACTCAATGTAATATTTAAAGAAGCAGATTTAATATCAAAACACATGAGCTCACGATCAAATCTTAGGAGTAATAGCGCGCTAATTAACTTTTTATTCAAATTAGGACCAGCATGAATAGCCTGATTATGCGAAAGGGAGAGAGATTTCCCAGAATTGCTCTGACGTAAGTTGGATAAATAAACAATCCTGCATTTGGTGGTTACTCTCTCTGGCTTGAATATACTCTATGCGGCAGAAAGCTACAACACGGATATTCCTTCTTGAATTCTTCAATGTCCGGAATACGCTCAATTATGCCATCATTCTCTTGTTCTTTTATTACTTCATTGGTCATCAATAGCAAATCTTTATTTTTCGACATTTTTCTGAGATTAGAGAGCAAAATCTGTTTGGAAAGATCGAAATTATGTCCCAGAAAATGAACAACTTTCCCGTTACACAAGATAGGCATCTGAAGATGACCAGAATCCAAACGAATGGTGCAGTCTAGAGCAAATTTGACCTAATCTCCATTCAATTCACTGGAATTCTCGTTCACCACAATGTCTTTGCCCAAAATGCATTGCACCGGGACTCCCAATATTCGGATGATCTGTTCTCCAAATCCCCGCCACCAATACAGTCTGAGTCCAAATGCATCTCTGTACCGCCTAATAATAACGAGCTTTGCCCTCCACCTGATACATTGAGCTTACTTTCCTAAAAAAAAGTTTTTTGTTCACCCTTCTCAACTGCAGCAGAGGACACAGAACACGACTCCTTCCTACCACTAATATAAGGAAAATATTTACAATTTTTGATCAGCAGTTCAAGGTTACCCTCAAACATTATTCCAGATGGAGTGTCCATGATGCACGACAGAGGGTCTCCAAACATCAAAGTTTTACAGGGAATACAATGGGAAGACTCGGTTCCCAGAACCATTTCAATCTGACTAATATTAGTAGAGTCACCTGTCAGTGTACGATCAGCGAACACACAACCTCCGTCCGAATAAGCGGAGAATGCTTTTCCCAGATTAGGTAACTTCAAATTAATATTTATGCTAGGTACACACACCGCAGGAATGACAAAATCTTTGTCTGCTAATTTGATAGGAACATTTACAATCTTAGTCACACAATCTCTTGATTCATTATATTATATTATTATAGTTAATGGTACAATAGACTTCAAAATTTCAAGCTGATTTGCATCTGCAATATTTTGAACTATGAAATTGGTCTGGCATCCAGAATCCTTCAGCACTAACGAGTGACCCCGAATTCAATTTGCACGTGAAAGTAGGAAGAAGAGAACTTTCGCAAGACTCCGCGAGCAAAGCATGCTCGTCTTAGACCATGGTATTCGCTACTTCGGTACCTTCCTTACCACGAGCACTTCGACCATACCGCTCCGCATTCACCCGTATTCTGGGATTAGCATTGGGTTTTTCGTTAAGACACAGAAACGAAAAATGCTCCTTAGAATAATTTCTACATTCAATTCTAAATTTAAATTTACAATTAGCCGTAGAATGATTTGTATACGAGCAACGCTCACAGCCATTCATTTCCCTAATTTTATCCAATTTCTCTTTTGCCGTGAGAAATTCAGTACATTTATGAATAGGATGGTCAGCTATCTGCCTCTCTTTACAGCAAAGCAAACAAGGGCGGAACTTATCGCTCTCATCATACTTTACTTGCACTGCAAAATTGTTAGTTTCCGTGAACTCCTACGCAGAATTCTCTGAAGCATTTGACTTTGTTTTTCGGTCATTCCCTTTGCTGACAGCAATTTGATACCTTTCAATGGCTCTGAACCAATTATCATCTATTTCCTTCAATGAAGGTTGATTATTGTTAGTGATCTGAATGAACTGTTTGCAGGGTGTCGTTCATAGATTTCCAAATAAAGAAGGTCAAAATCATCTCTGCAGAAACCCACAAGGTATCAAAAGACTCTCTGACCATCCTGACCTAAGCTATAAATGAGAAATGATCTTTCTGGTATGGGAAACTCAAGTCCACCAACTTCTGAATAGTTTCATGGATTCTCTTTGATGGTGAAGCAAGAGCCTCATTGAGAAGAGCTTTGGCTTCCTTATAGGATTGTTCTGACACCTCTAAAGATTCAATCAAAATTAAGGGTCTACCAAATATTTGCTTCCTAAACACAATTAATTTTTCATAGTCTGAATATTCATACCGGTTCACCACTGCTTCAATATATGGTAAGAATTTTTCGAGGCTTTTCCCTTCTTGAGCATGAAACGGGCAATTTCTCATGGATCCATTCGTAGCTCCAGACCATAAGTGGCTGACCTTGTCCTGACCATCATGACTATCCAATTTAGGGAATTTATACAATCGAACTCCATTTACTGGCCGTCCTACTTGCCCACAGCAGGAGAAAATGTCGCTTACTCCGCGGGAAAATTGGTTGGGAGAACACAGCTGGAAGAAGCCGCAGCGACAGCGCACGCATCTCAAAAGCTCCACACCACCACCAGAGAAGTTTCGAAGACTTCGTTATCTGCCTTCACACACGGAGGGGGCTGTGATACTAGCTTGCGAACTTGAAGACTTCGCATGAAGAAAGGATTGCTATATCAACTTGTGCTACAGTTGGAAGACCCGAGGAACTGAAGGAGTCATCGATCCGTCTGGACATCCTGTGTCAAGGGATCAACCGATTCAGGTTCTTCAGGAGCACAGTGTAGGGAGGAGTGAAAGGAGGATTTCGGTGTGCCGAGACGGGACAGTCAGACCCCGGGGAACAGCCTACTGCCGGCGATCATTTGTGACCTTCGATGAGATTGTGGAAATATCAGGTGAGGTTGTCGTGACAAGAGAACGCCTAGTTCAGTCAACCGATATTCCGTTTAACTGTGAAGTTAAAAAAATTCTGCATTTCCGAGCTCAATACCACTTGAATATTTAAATCCAAATCATAAATTATATTCAATTTATCAAACCTTTGTAATCAATGTTCGATATTTAAATCAAAAATTAAAAATAACTATTCATATTATATTAAATTGGATCCTTTGAGATATTTTCCAAAGGAAACTATTATTGTTTCAAATTAAATTAAATTGGATGGATTTGGTTCCTTCCCAACAAATTATATTGGATGGATTTATTCTATCACATAAATTAAATTGATTTGGTTACAATCCAGTAAAATTAAATTGGATGACATTTGTTTCATCCCAGAAAATTAAATTGTATAAATTTTCATCTGTGTACCAATCATAGCAGATATGAATATTACATTACAGGTCTCTGCCGGTTTTTGACTGATTGACCGGAATTGGTGAGGAGGGTTTGCGAGGTGGCCCAGTTGTCTCGCCCAGCCTCGTCGAATCGCCACAACCCCAGGACCATTGCCATGACCAATCAAAATTATATTCCTCACTCTGAAATTAGAAACTTCTAAGTATCATTTCATGTTTCTGAGATTCATGTTAATAAATGTTGAGGTACTTGGAAAAAAAAAAAAAAGGAACCTCCGGCGGGACTTATGAATGCAATGGTCATGGTGTGGTCGCGTGGTTGGGCTGGTCTGTCGCGGTCGGTATCTGTGTAGCATTTAGTGGACTTTATATTGGTAAAATAAAAGGCCCTTTGTGTGTGTAATTTCATACCATTTTGCTCCGATCTTTGAAATGTTTAATTGTTCGAAGATTATCAATTTTGTGGAGTGAATATTCGTGATTTGCAGTTAACGGACGAACGATCCTGCTCTCTCGGGTGGTGGCAAAATATTTTACATTTGATTATTGTTGATATTATATACTGTATAAAAATCCTATATCTATATCTTGTTCCTGGTGCAGGATTTTTATGGTGTTCAGTTTGATAAATTATAATTTTTATACCGAAATTTGTAACCATTCATCATGTCACGAACATTAGAATCAAGGAGATTTTTGGAAGAGAGAGGGCACGTTAGAAAAAAAAATTACGGAGCTTCATGAGGAAGTCACTGACGACATTACTGTTCTTCCTAGACTTAGACAGCAGACTATATTGGCTCAACCTAGGACAATTGAGACTGAGATTGTATCATTCAATGAGAGAGTTGCTGCTCTTTTTGTTACGGATTAGTCATTTGATGAGTCTGCATTTGGTGAGGAACTCAGTTCATGTGATAAATATAAAGATTAGTTGATCAAAGCCTGTCTGAATTTGGACGAGAGTTTGTCTGTTTCTGATGATGGTATAGCTTCAGTTCATGCCGGTGAGGTGGAGTCTCATAATAAATTGAAAGTTCCAGTAGCACCATTGCCCACGTTTCATGCTCAAGAAGGGGAAAGCCTCGAAAAATTCTTACCTAATTTTGAAGCAGTGGTGAACCGGTATGAATATTCTGACTACGAAAAATTCATTTTGTTTAAGAAGCAAATATTTGGTAGATCCTTCATTTTGATTGAATCTTTAGAGATATCAAAACAATCCTATAAGGAAGCCAAAGCTCTTCTCAATGAGGCTCTTGCTTCACTATCAAAGAGAATATATGGAACTATTCAGAAGTTGGTGGACTTGACTTCCCATACCAGAAAGATCCTTTCTCATTTATAGCTTAGGTCAGGATGGTCAGAGAGTCTTTTGATACCATGGGAGTTTCTGCAGAGATGATTTTGACCTTTATTTGGAAATCTATGAACGACACCCTGCAAACACAGTTCATTCAGATCGCTAACAATAATCAACCTTCATTGAAGGAAATAGATGATAATTGGTTCAAAGCCATTGAAAGGTATCAAATTGCTGTCAGCAAAGGGAATGACAGAAAAGCAAAGTCAAATGCTTCAGAGACTTCTGCGCAGGAGTTCACGGAAACTAACAATTTTGCAGTGCAAGTAAAGTATGATGGGAGTGATAAGTTCCGCCCTTGTTTGCTTTGCTCTAAAGAGAAGCAGATAGCTGATCATCCTATTCATAAATGTACTAAATTTCGCACGGCGAAAGAGAATTTGGATAAAATTAGGGAAATGAATGGCTGTGAGCGTTGCTCGTATACAAATCATTCTACGGCTAATTGTAAATTTAAATTTATAAGTAAATGTAGAAATTGTTCTAGGAGCATTTTTCGTTTCAGTGTCTTAACGAAAGAAGCTGGTTTTGTAGATCCAGTAGAGGTGGAACTTCTTGAAGAAAAACCATTTCATGTTCCTATTCTTGAGACATTGAAAACTGGCTTATGTACGATGATGTCCTAACCCACCTAAAACCTGAGCCCCAACAAGCAGGGCCAATTGGAAAATTTTCACACGATAGTGCTTTAGCGGAGAATCTTTTTTTAATCTGACGAAAACACGCTGCAAATTCAGCTGTACATAGACGACTACCAAATAGTAAGCCTTCTGGGAAATAAAACCAAGATCCACAAAATTTGAGTTGAGTATTTTGTTTTGGGCAATATACCCGCACGTTCACGCAGCAAACTATTCACAATCCAGTTACTCCTCATGGTAAGATCTTATGTAAAACAAATGGATATGAAAAGTTGTTTGAGACAGAACTTGCAGATCTCAAGCTGTTGGAAACTAACGGGATCACAACTAGAAGTAAGAATGGAGACATCACATTCTACGGAACAGTTTCCGCGCTTATAGCAGATGAGTTGGGTGGATTTTTTGAGAGTTTCTCATGCTTCAGACCTTGTAAATTTCGCTATGCTTCAAAAAATATCTTACAACAACACTGATAAAACTAGGTTTCAGCTGAGAACAGCTGAAACTTATCAATCTCATATTAGATGTGTGGAAGAAAGTTCTGTGTGGAGCAGTGTTAATGGTTTGAAAAAATTCTACCATGAATGAACTTTAGTATTTTCATGTATGCTGTGGCTCACCGTCAGACATTGTTCATGACATATTTGAAAGCTTCGGTCCAGACCTAGTAAAAACAGGAATAGGTCATTATATATTTCAAAAATATTTCAGCATTGCCGATTTGGATGAAAGAATATTGAACTTTCCATTCTCTGGTACTAACAAGCCAACTGTCATATGCTCTAGTTTCAGTGGAACTTGTGTTACCATCAAAGTGACAGCTATGCAGTGTCTGTGCTTGCTAAAGATGCTACCACTGACTATCACACACAAAACTCTTCAGGAAGTCAGCTATTGGGTTCAGAACTTGAAATTTATGCTGGCATTGGATTTTGGATTGGCTCCTGTTATTTATGATGGCCAGATAGAATACGTGGGCTTCTTGATCACAGCCTTCTTGGAAGTCTTCCTTTCACTGACCAATGTTATGAATGTTAAGCCTAAAGCTCGCTTTATGGTAGGCTAGGAAAGCCAATTCAAAAGGCTTGGCCCCTTGATCAACCAAACTACGTTAAAATTTGAAGGCAAACATGCCTATTTCAAAAGTATATTGACTAGAACTAAGAATTACATCAATCCTTGCCGAACAATGGCAATGCAGCACCAATACTTACAATGCCTTCACAACCAGTCGGAATCGTAACTTCTAGAAAATTACAAAGATTTTAGAAGAAAAAAAATCCACCATTTCTATTGAGGATCTAAGTAAATCTTTGCACGAATATCTGAAAAAAAATTGTGATGTTAATTCAATCATCACATTGTCAAAAGTAGTTGAAACGTGTGGTATCGAATATCTTGCTGAACAAGCAGTTGTAGTGGGTTACTAAAACTCTGTTTGATTATGAGTTTGGAAATATTACTCGCATTGTGTTCCACGATCAACTCTATCTGATCAACAATGAATATGAAAAACCGTGGGATTGCTATTCTCACAGATGCATATGTTTTGAGTGACTCTGAACAAAAATATGGTCTCGTTGAAAAGTCTTGTCACCATTTCCAGTATTAACTGACAAGTGTAGAGATGATGTTGCAGTTACGCGTCATTTTGTTTCATGTGGGTATTTGTGTTCCAAAAATTATGTCAAGACAACTATAAAAGTTCTGTTTAGTTTTACCTGGATCTCATTGAACTACTTTGCAGACACTGATATTTGCTTTACTTACATGTTTCCACAATGATAGAGTTCATAGTGAAGTTTAGGGAGTCGCATCTCCTCCTTCAAATAGATAGTGTGGAAGACTTCATGCCAAAGGTTTTTGAGCTACTTGAAGCCCAAGGAGCATCTATTTCAATAGACTTGACCTAATGAACTTTGATATAAATCAAAAAGATATATATTTATGTTGACATTAATCATTTTCAGCGCTCTTGGCCAATTGCAAACAAGTAAAGGAGGAAACATTGAAGCAAGTGCAGCGACATGCTCAAAATTCACCGACTGTGTGCGAAGGCTTGTGAGTGCAGTTAAAATTCCTCAGCTACAACCTTGTACGCCTTCAAGTCAAGCTCATGGTCTACTAGTGGAATGGCCAGTACCTTTCAAGATAAACGAGAGTTATTTCCCCAGTCACTGAAGCAAGCACTTCATGCCCAACGAGCTCTCACTGCTACTGGTAAGGAAAATTTGACTGCTGGCTTGTATGAGGAGATCACTAAATTTACCTTCCAAGTTGTTTTAGTTTCTATTCTTGTGCGAGTGATGTCTTTCCTACACATTTGTTTATCATACTGCAACTGGTATAGTTCTCTAAAGAGGATCTGTTCATGATTAAACATTGTTGCAATCCCACATGAAACAAAAATTATGCACGAAAACTATAAGGCACTCCAAGATGGGCAGACCATAGCAAAACATTCATTGGAGTAAGGCAGTGGATTAAGGTCTACTCGCCTGCAGGTCTACTCAACTGCCCTATTAAATTTATATTTTTCAGATAGCATTTATCTCTGGACATTATGAAAATATCATATGCCAGCTGTTTTGAGACATATCTACAATATGATCCTTGAGAACCCAATATGAGATTATTTTATATGACAAAACCCCAAAGCCCAATTAATTATCCATCACCCAGAGAGCGCTTCAAATCAGACTAATCCAAACCTTGCCGGCACATTGTAGTTCATTTTTTCTTAGTTAAAAAGTTTTAAGCATTTACCCAGTTATGAAACATTGGTCAGTTTTTTATCTGTTGTAGAGTGATTTTGTAGCAAGATACAATGAACTCTTGCTGCCGGTAATTGAGCCAAAATAATTTTTGCTCATGCTTTGAACTGTATAATTTACTGACTTCAAAAATGCTTAGAGATTTTTGTATTAACATAAAACTATTAACTTTCAGCTATCCAAAGTCAGAACAATATGCGGAGGTGGCTAGTGCTTGTATGAGTTTGCCTATAATTGTGTCTGGTATAAAACAGTTTGTTTGAATTTTTGTGTAGCTACCTGTGGTCTTTTTAGTGCATTTTCTTGTCCCAAAATTAAATTCTCCTTTCAGAATCATTTCATTCTTTAGCTAGCTATCTATCTATATCTATCTATATCTATCTATATCTATCTATATCTATCTATATCTATCTATATCTATCTATATCTATCTATATCTATATATAAATATATATATATAAA
>SDVV010024772.1:0-12530 GCA_016164225.1 Gammarus roeselii
CATTGATACTTGAATTTGAGTCCTTGAATTCACTCAAGACGTGTATTTAATAATGCATACCTTGAATTTTATTGTTATCCAAATCTCGACACATATGCTACAAGTTACATTTAGTTTTGCACACAGCACTTTTTAAAATTTTAGTCCGACTCACTCCTCGTTCCCCGCTATCCATTACCAATTATAGTTGTTCAATCTTTTGAACGCCCCCAGTACCGCTCATTCCTATTCTCCTTTACGAACGAATGCCCAATGTGTTCTAAAATATAGGCAACGACTATCGCTTACCACCAGAGTGAATTGCTTATAAGAAGTGAAGCGAGCGTTGAGCAATTGTTTTCCAGGCGCTGCGCACAGCTGCAGGACTGACGGCAAGACGCACTTCACACTCTTCTCTCTCATCAATTGACAAAAACTTAGCCCTCAGACGCTACCTTCCAAGTTCCTCCGTTTGGCGAGGTCATTCAGGCATTCCCAAACTCATCCATTCGCCATCATTCTCTACCTACACCTATTCATTGCGCACTCACTGGTTTCTTACACGCTGAGGTTTCTCCTTCACATAGGCTACTTCATGCCATCTTCACGAAAATGTTTTTCTTCCGTTAGGCCAATGCTCACTCACCTCCGCTTTCAGCACAAATATTACCAATCTATCATCATTGATTCCCTCCCCATGCATCAACTATCCATTGTCCTACAGCTCACATCCATCCTTCAGCGTAGATTTCACCTCAGGTTACACAAGTCCAGTTTTATCTTTGTGAGAGTCCTGGTATTTGAAAGATAGATCGTTTTCCAATAATTCTCCATTTTGTTGGACACTGATTCCGCTCACATCATCATTCCTCAACATGCCTACAACGTGCGGGGCAGCGAAGCGAAACACCGAGTGGCCTCATATAGAAGCGGGCAGGACGGTTTGGGCCATCATGTGTGACCACGAAAAGAGCCGCGTAAAGAATGAGGGTGGTGAAAGTATTGGAATATTTCAACGAATAATATATACTATCAGTGTTTTGTCCTCGCATGGACAGTCTAGGATCATCGCTCACGTTGAAGCACATCGAACACTCAGTATCAGTGTGGAGATCTGCACTGCACACGTTCTAACTTGTAATCAATTGGAAGGTCAAAGGCCCGTCAACAGACACGAATTCAAACGGTTTCTCAAATTTGTTAAGATGCCGAGTTTGTTAGAGACATCATAAATTTATTTGCATAATCGCCAACTCTGAGGCAGTTTTAGAAACATGGGTCGAGAAATTGTCTCTTCTTGAAAGCTGGCGTTCCTTCTACTTCATCGGCATTAGGAGACAATGTTTCAGAAACCATAAATGGAACATTGGTCAACCTTCACAGCAAATCAACCGAGTGAAGGTTGTGTAGTTATCTAATTGATCGATCGCTGATACATTGATGATCCAGAATATTCTGGCCCTTATTCATGATGAAATTGTATGCAAACATATTGTAACCGAATGCCCCAGAAAGGGAGGTGGCCGACGGCAAGGCGCACATCACACCCTCATACGCACACACTCACTCAGCTTAGCCCTTTTGTGCTAAAGGGTCCGGCTGGTAGCCCCGCAACACACACTCTGGGTCACGAGTGCGGTTCAAGGATTCGTTATCAGCAAAGGGGCCCGACAGCTTTCACTGGTTAAACCCCACCACATCATGAAGGGTGCCCCCCTACCCACCCACGACCATCATACCGACAACGTGATGCCTAGGGCGTGAAAACACATAAGAGCAGCGTAAAAAATCAACCATTCACATCTATTCTCCACTCGCGCTAATTCATTGCACGCTCTCTCGCCACTTCCACATTCGAGTCTCTCCTCCCCAACGCCTGCTTCACACCATCCATTCAACCAAACTTCGGTCTACCTCTAGGCCTGTGACCACTCGCCTCCGCTTTCATCACAATTCTTACCGATTCCCCTTCATCCATCCTCATCGTGTGCCCGAACCATCTCAGAACACGCGAATCAACTTTGTCCCTTAACTTCTTCACCATTCAAGTTCTGATTCAAACCACGTCAAGCCATGCTCTTCAAACATTTCATCCGAAAAAAATCAACCTTCTTCTTTCCTCTGCTCTCACCCCCTAAGTCGACGCTCCGTGGAGCACAGTTGGGACAACAACTCCCTCATACAACCCTCTCCTTGCTTCCATCCCCAACGTCCAACAGCTCATTACACTCCTCAGTGCACCTAACACTTTACACCCCTCCTTCACTCGTGCCTTCACATCAGTTTCCACTAGTTCAGTCACCTCCATATTGGTGCCCAGATACCTATAACACTGAACTTCCTCCAACAACTCTCCATTTAGGAGGACCCTAATTTTGCTCGCATCCACTGTCCTCGAGCATATCATTACTTTACTTTTACCCACGTTCACTTGAAACTTCCTCATCTCACACTCTACCAAACTCAGACACTAGCCTACAAAGCTTTTTCTTCTGAATCCGCAACCAGGGCCGCATCATCCAAAAATAGCAACTGTCTCAACTGCCAACTTCGCCCATTCGCTCCCAACAGCTCCAAGCCACGACCCAGCACACACGCGTTCACCTCCCTGACCACTCCATCTAAATAAAGATTGATCAGCCATGGAGACATCACGCAGCCTTGTCTCAGTCCCACTTTTAATGTGAAGCAATCACTCACCTCTCTTCCCACTCTGAAACATGCTCGGCTACCAACAAGGAAACTCTGCACCTCTTTCAACAGATATCCACCCACTCCATACAGACGCAACACCCTCTACAGCGTTCCCCTGGCAATCCTGTGGTATGCCTTTTCCTGGTCCATGAAGGCACAGAACACATCCTTTTCTTCTGCAAGATACTTCTCACAGACCTGTGTCACTGCAAAAAATCTGATCAGCCCACCCTCTACCACTCCTATAGCTACACTGTTCCTACCCAGTTGAGCAGTCCGTAGAGTCTCTAATCCTTTTGATCAGCACTCACCCGTACAGCTTTCCAACCACCCAGAACAGACTGATATCTCGATATCAAGTTGCAGCATTAATTTGTATCTTAATTGCCCTTATACAGTGGAACAATGCAAGCACTGCACCATTATAGCGGTATCACGTCCGTCACAATCGTTATTCCAATCTTTTTCAATCAGTCGGTGGCAACTCCATCCAAACCAGGGCTTTTCTTGTTCGCTACAAGTCTTTCTCCAAGAACTGACATCCGAGCACCAACACCAACAGCGACGATGTCAGCCTGTCTGTCATCCTCGTTAATAAACAAATCATCACAATACTCATCCCACCTCTTCCGTACATCACCAAATTTCAACAATAAATGGCCGTTTCCATCTTTCACCACCTCCTCCTGTCCGGATTCTTCCTATCTCACCTCTTCACCTCTTTCCAGAAAGTCTTTTTGCTCTCCTCAATATTCTGGCATATCAGTCAACCCACCTGGCATCAGCGTCCCTTTTAGCTCTTCTCACCTCCCGTAGGTCACCACCGACCTCACCTGAAACCACTCCTCAAACGCTCGTCTTTTGAGCCCTTCGTAAATTTGACCTCCTCGTCCTACCACTCGCCACCCTTTCTTCTGCACCCGCCAACACGCGTGCACCACACACTTTCTTCACACATCAAAGCAACGAATCTCTTAACGTCTCCCATTCTTCCTACACATCTCTCAGGTCCTGTCCTCTCATGTTGTCATATTTCTCCCTCAACGCCTGCTGGAACTCCTCAGCTCTGCTTCTCACAGTCATTCACTATTTTCACTACCTCACTTCCTGCTCCTACTCTTTTGTTGCCTTCCACTTCTGCTACACTCTTAATCTACCCTCCTCCGAAAGATGGTCAGACCATCCTCCACCCTCCCCTCTCAACACTCGCATATCCAACAGCCTCCCTACAACTTTCCTCGAAATTAGCACAAAATCCATCCACCACTGCATCACGTTCATAGTCATCCCACCACTTTTTTCAGAATAAACGCAAAAACCCGCAGTAGACCAGAGACCAAATAAGTGATATTATGAAACCAGAACTCGAATAGCTGCTTAATCCAAGGTACAGAAGAGTGTAAAGTGAACGCCATGAGCGAAGAAAAGGTAGAAGGGAGAAGCACAAAGTTGGTGGTTACCCATTTATGACCTTGGTTATCGGTGCATTTTTCTCGTCAAGTGCCTTCTATCAAGTCAGGAACTTCGTCATGGCAGATCATCTTGCTGTATTCTTCTCGCTCTATGACGAAGGGCACTTGAGGCCTTCTTCTGCTCAACGCGGTTCTTTTTGTTTTTATATCTACCGAGCAGGCGGTTGTCAACGTCAATTTCAAACACGGGTGATAAATTATCATCCAGTTGATTTATTTTCAAACCCTTGGAATTTGAAAACAATCCGAAACTGACATTAAAGGAAACGGAAAATGGATGATGACCATGATTATTTGGCCAATTACAGCACATATCAAGATCAGCTGAAAAAATAGTAACATAAACTGTATAAGCCCGAGTTTAGGTGATGTTTGTGAGCTTGCGAATATCAAGTTGCATTTTGTTATTTCCTGATTATTGGTGGCAACATGCCCTAAGCATGTTTCGTAGTTACTCAGTGACACTCCAGACAAATAATGGTTTAAAAACTACCAATCCGCCCCTGCACAGAATCGGTCATGAAAACAATAGGACCGAAATCCATTTGAAAAAACATGTCAGCCCTCAATACCTCACATTACTATCAACGAATTTCAAACATGTCATTCGAGGGCATGAATGAATCCCCTCTGTTTCAAATAAATAATAGCGGTGAAACGACCTGTTTAGATTCGACATCTCAATAGACGATTTCACTTGCAAACCCAATGCATGTGCTTCACGAGTCTCGCATTCGTTGACGTAAAATGTTTTGTGAAAGCATCGGAATAGACATGGGAGATGAATCAGATCCGTGGATAGAGCCTGTGTTATTTGCTGCTTATAAATTGAATTAGAACATGGACGGAAACCCAAGCCTCCGTCGTCCAAGGAGTAAAGCCACCAACGGAGGATCCCTTAGCATACTATTTCTATACACGCGAACAAATGCACCAATTTGTAATATATAATCGCAAGGGTTCGCTCACTCCGGTTCAAGAGTCAGCGTCCACGGATTCACGCTAGTTGACTCGCAGGTGCGCGAATTCCTTAGCCGCTTGCCATCATAATTCTCAGGGACACAAAAGGGGTGGAATCTCTTCCGGACCGGAGGGGGGGGGGGAATCATTCATACACGCTCATTCCTTCCTTGTGACTATCGTTTGCACCCTTTTTCATTCACCGAACCCACTAAGATGATGCATCTGTACATGAAAAGCTTCTTCAAATCTTCCATCTAAACACACTTAGGTCTTCTTCTAGGTAAATGTCCACTCACATCATCCTGCATTACCTTGTCCATTTTATCACTTCATTCATTAACTTCGCATGAGCCATCCACGACAGAACTCACGTATCTGGCATTCCACCTTCTCTTGCACCATCCCTGTTCAGATTTGCACATCATCATCCTTTATTCACATCATCTGCGTGCAACCTCCTCGCCTGACTCTTTCCCCACACAGCACACCCGGAACAGCTACCACATTAAATTAGGCTCGCCTCGTCTTGGTCCTGAGTCCCCTCAGACTCGTTAGCGACTACAGCACCTTGCTCATTTCATTTACTCTGAATATCATCTCCGTTTCCGCACTTCTTTTCTCTTTCCCATGTTGGCACATGGACTTGAAACACTAATTCTTCAAGCAACAAACAAATTAAAAATTATCTGTGGAGTTATTTCCAGATATTTGCAAATAACGTTGTACTTCTTGAAATCACTCAATTAAATGTGGTGATTCAAATATAGAAATAGTCATAGGAAATTTAAGTGTTTTATCCGAGTAAACAGAATTGTCTTGAAACGCGTGCCTCGCGTTGATCCGTTTGTAGTTATACTTCGTTGAAAATTACCAATGAACAGATTCAGAAATTGGGTTCCGGGAACATTGAATACAGTGAAAGATGCAGCATGCAACCTGTTACTAGTCATGCATGCCCCACAAGAAAAGTTGACTTATTTCTTTTGCTTAGGAAAACCCGGAAAATAATGTCTGGCTATCATAAGAAAATAGAAATGAGGTCTCATATAATTTTGGCAATGAATATTCGCAAGAAAATTACTAAATAATGACACATTTACATCAGTCTCCTAATAATATTGTAGGGATGTTCACTCCTGCTACAGTAAAATAGTCTCTGCTTCTGAAAACAGTTTGTCCCACAACTGCAATTTTTAACTGACGGAAATAAATATACAAAAACCTTCCTTCATTTTGATATCCCGACCATAGTTATGATTTGATTTTTATAAATGTATCAACATCTTATTAGAGCTAAGAAATATAAATCTAATAGGTAATTGTTTTCTGTCCTACAATACCAGGCACTTCTATTCCTTATCCATGACGCTAGCGAGTATTTGGCAGCGGAGTAAAACAGAACCGGGCGAATGATTCGTGCTGCCACGAAAATATATTCCCGGACATGGGGTGAGGAAAACTACTCTAGAGCTTACACTCACTGGACGGGATTGCCAAAGAGAGGGTTAGGAAAGGATAAAGGGCATCCGATCAAGCAAGACTCGCTGGTATGAGTGTGCAAGGAATTTTGATTCAGTGGGGAGAGGACTGGTGAATCGAGAACAAACATGGATTTTTGCTCCAATTGGAATCTATCAACTTAACACAACACAATTGAGTGGATTTTTTTTCAATTGGAAGAGGACATCACTGTCCAACGAATTGATGCAAAAAAAGTTGAAATAGCTTAATCGGCGATCGTTGTTACATCCGATACCATTTATTTGAACGGAATATTTCGAAAATTGACTTTCTGAACGATTATCTCGAGTACAATATCCATCGGCGTAACTGGTAACATAAAAAGATATCCATCATTTATTGATTTCGTTCGTGATTAACGGGCGTATTCTCAACCGACTCCAAAAAATGGGCAAGCCCCTGTAGATTGATTTGCGTCTACGCAACGGACCCTTTTAGCGGAAATACCCAATATATTGGTGCTCGTATTCCTAACCTACATCAACAATGTGCCAACCCATTGTACTGCTTCGTAAAACTCAACAAATGGACGACGATGTGGGAAATTGTAGAATATTATAGTCGCGCGTACTATTCACGCAATCATTTTTTGAGATCGGAGTGGCGTGAATATTATCCGTTGAGTCACATTTTGTGATGAACAACATTATTTAACTTCAGCCAAACTGTCGTCTCTAGAACAGCTCTCCTTGACGGTTTTCAATCATAATCGTCAATCATCCGTAACTACTTGATTGTCAAAATCAGATGAATTGCAGAACTCGACGATGCGAAAACTGGCTTGAGGCCTTTACATGAGAAATAACGAACTTTTCGATTTCAATTCGCAGAGTTTGAACAAACTAGATATGCTATATAATTTCGGGAGACGTCGTATAAACATAAATAGGACCTATAAACCTATCCTCATTCAATAACAAATCAAAGGTGGGTATATTTCGTGCGATTCCCTTCTGCATATGGGCTTCCATTATTGATGAAAACAAGAAAATTTCATATAATTGTGTCAAACTGTACTGTCCGGAACATGTGCCTGATAATATGGCAACTCCAAGGGTCTTGTATCAAATGAGCTCTATTGGACATTCAAATATTTGACTATCTACCGCCAATCAACTGATGCGCCATTTCTAAAGAAAAAAATAGATGCTGTTGTAAATCGGTTCAAAGAAAAAGCGGCACATACGTGTTGTGTTCACACCATAAAATCGCTTCCAAAAGTATACGACAATTTTAAAGCGAAGTTCGTAACTGCTTCTTAGCACCATTTGCTCTAAAGAAAATAGTTATAATATGCAAACACATAAAGTGGTCAATCTTCAGAACAAATATAAACTGGGGTCTCCTTCGTCACTCTCCTTAAGTTGGGTCGAGATGATTTCGCCATTTATGATAAGTTGAATAGTGATCGCACTCAAAATTTATAGTACTCTTCTTTGCTTCCATCTTAAAAAATCCTGACATTCAATCAAATTTTTCCAGTTAAGTTTTGCCTTCTTTTGGACTGCCAACGATGTACTGAGCTTGTCGAAGGGATGTTCAAATTTCGCTGCCAGAACAAGCATGAACACATCGGGGACACCTAATCTTCTACCTTGGAGCGTATTTTCAAATCAGCACCCGCGAGCATTCGATGAATATAACAACATAACATCATAACATAAGAAACAATATGAGTTATTGAAGGAAGCATACACAATTAATGGAAATCCATAGAGTACTTCTGGATTTGTAATTCAATCCAACCTTAAAAATATCAGAACTCTAATTATAGATATTGAATTCGTCGGCCCGATGTCGATGGTTGAGATGCTCTCGCTTCCCAGGTTCTACATGACCTTGAACGAATAAATTGAAGCTCAATATTTAGAGCCATTCTTAAGTAGGCGTCAAGGGCTGTATTTCAATAATTGAATTTGCTGTCCGGGGACGTAGAAGTGCGAATATGGCCTCTGGCAGGAGGTAGCATGGTTATGATTCGATTATTAGACGCTCAAAATAAAAGAATTTCTTTGGACTAATAAACGGCTTGCAGGATAAGGGTTGCTGATATATACGGTATATGTGTCTTGAACACGGATAGGCGACATACGGTTTAGGTGACAAGTTGCTGCAGGGGATGGTGCAGTTTACTGTGGAGGATGATGAAGTTTACAGTTCAAGACGGGCAGTTTACTGTGTTGAAGAAGGTACAGTTTATTGTTGAGGACGAACAGTTTACATTACCGGAGTTGTTATTTTGAATAATAATGACATATTTCTTTAAGAAATTGTTTTATCGGAACTGCAGAATTCAGGCAGAGGAAACTCATTCGGAATTATTGCGATCATTTGCTGGTAGGACCAACTTTTGCCAGAGTGGCCCGAGCCTAATTCAGGGCTTCAAGTTTTGCTATTTCTGAGTTCCAGCTGGAACGGTCGCATTTGTATCATGATATTGATTATTAGTTTTTCATACACATAAGAGAGATATTGTCTATACCCAATCGATACTATGGTTAATTTTAGTGACAATTAAATAAACAAATCCGGTAACCTCGATTCACAAAATTTCGACGTTGGATAACTATCAGCCTTCCCAATGATACTGCTACTGTACAGTGGTACACTTTTTTTGTATTCAAACATTTTCGTCGAATAAATTTGACGTAATTTTTCTTGCGATAACAGACAGTAGTTAGCCCTCTAATTGACTTTAATCTCGTCATGTGATGGATAGCAGGAGACAAACCTATTACATTTCTCCGTAGTGTTCTACAGAGGTCAGTGGGTTGTGTTGTTTTTCATGTTACGTCGCATCGCCTGTATCGATAATGTTATGAAATAAAAATACATTCATTATGTAAGAAGAACAGTTTCATTTATATTCATTGTCTGCAGGGGGCTTGAGTAAAACAGTATCAATGTATTACTCCCGCCGGACACTTTCATAGCGATTATGAGACAAGATGAAAAGTTGCCTCGACCAAATGGATGAGAAACTCAAAACCGAACGTTCTGGACTCAGAGTGCAAAGAAATATTGACGTCTCAAGCATTTTCAGCACTAATAATTGATCAACCAAAAGGATGGGGTGGAAGGAGAAGAGTCAACATAATTAAAAAATTCACCATATGAATTCGCAAAATGCTTTAACGCTGTAGTAAATCTGACTACGCTTGGAAGAATCCTTGCCGTTCATGAAGCTACTGTTTTGTAAAATAGTAACCGCAATGGAATTTGAAAACGTAGTATTTGTGATATGAAGAGTGAGTCTACTCTCCAATACAGCTTCGGTGAAGGTAACTATGAATAAGCTACCTGTTCTTGAGGGTTGCGGAATATTTTTATGTAATTATCCCGTAGATCAGAAAAGCTTTCCCGTAAATTACATATTTTCATATTTAAACATTCCTTTCAGTGATAGAAATCATCGACGATGCAGGGCATGGTGCAGTAAGACGGCTAGATAGATATGCACATTTTCAATCATATAGATGTGTATTTCTGAAAACATTCATATCGATATGTTCATAGATTAGAATATGGTCTGTGTTCACAATAGACAAATTTTGAAGACTGGCTCTTCAGTCGCCTGGTACCCGAATTGCCTGCCTAGTATTACATTTCCACTTACAGTTCCGGGAACAACTTATTGCCGAGGGTAAATTAGGAATGCCAACCAGAAGGCTGCAAATGTCAATTTCGATAATGAGCTGCCGCTTCCTATTTCGTTCGAGTGCTCTTCTCACATCATGAAGAGGGTCCTAAATGGAGGGTATTTCTTCATCAGAGTGGAAAGGTTTTATGCAAGACTCAACATTGACGGTGTGCTCATCTAATGCAACAAAATGGAGCTCTCTCTTCCGATAATGTTCCTCGAATAATATATTGGAAAGAAAGCGCGACTTAAGAACAATATGTTTCATACTGAAACACATTGCATGCGTATGTTATTACCACCCTATCTGTTTCTCATATAAACGAAAGGCATACAGAAGGTACAGGCATACAAATTGTTATGAAATCTAATAATTTTTCATTGGGCATGCTGCTCTACGTAAACGATGTGATTTTTTTTGTTATCGATGGTTTAATTTCGTTGGACTCCATGAACATTACCTAAATACTGAGTATGACTTACATCTTAATACTAAAGAGAGAATGCGTTTAGTTCCGAGCCCTCATTCTCATATGGAAAGACAGCTCGATGGAACCGAGAAGGCGCACCTCATTATCGAAAACTACACTTTTCGCCTTTATGTTGACATTCCTAAGTTACCCTCTGCATTAAGTATTTTCCGGAATCGCAAGTGCAAATGTCGTAATTTGCTTAACGTTCAAGTATATTGAAACTGCTGAGACTTTATTATCCAATTTTTGCATCGTTCGTGCTCAATAAATGCATTCGATGTCTACATAAATAAAATGCTTGATGATTTGTAGATCATAAGTCTCTCCGTCGCACTGTGTTTTAATTTAATTGGCAGCAATTACATAACATTATTTTGGATCAGGAGACACACTGAAGAACAGGGACAACAATTGACACAAATACTGTGTGTAAATCACAAAATATGTCATACGAGGAATTACAATTCATTTTCAGCAAACAACGTATAATCCAAATCTCAAATACCATGAACAGCGATTGTTGACTACTACTTAGTAAGGATCTGCGAACCCATGGCTGGGAATCCCGTTCTCTGTAAAACCCTTCCACAAAGACGGCAAGACGAGAGGGGGGAGGAGAGGCCCACGCTTCTCCGAACCCTTTTTTTAGGGTCGTTGAATGTGCGTGGCTGTAAAACGAATGATGTAAACTGGATGAATATTGGTGAGATGTTTGTGAGGAGGAAGTTTGATGTGTTGGCGCTGAGTGGGACGAAATTGAAAGGTAAGGGAGAATGTGAGTTTGGTGTGGTAGGTGGAAGAAGGTCTGGTGTGGAGGAAGGTTGGGCACGAGAAGGTGTGGTTTTAATATTGAGTGATCGGTGTGTGGGTAAAAGTGATCGGTGTGTGGGTAAAAGTTAGGTTAGGCGTAGGAAGATGGTTATTTGTGAGTGCTTCCGAACCTGGCAGTGAGAGGAGTGAAGAGGAGAGGGAGCAATTCTGGATTGACCTGAGTGAGTGTATTGAGTGTTTTGTAGGTAATTTCAATGTAGTTGTACTGGGTGACCTTAGTGCGAGAGTTGGAGATGTAGTGGTGGAGAATGTGATAGGAAGGTATGGCGTTCCCGGTAGAAATGACAGTTGAGAAAACCTGATGGGTCTGTTTATGGAGCATGAGTTAGTGGTCGAGAACAGTTTTTTCAAGGAGCGAGATATCCGCAGGTACACATGGGTATGGATGGCCCATCGTGCAGTGGTGGGGAGAGATGGATTTTGTGTTGATATCGAGGAGAGTGGTGGTGAGGCTGTTGGATGTGCGGGTGTAGAAAGGGGAGGGTGTCGGAGTGTCTGACCATCTGCTGGTGGAAGGTAGACTATGAGTGGAGCAGAAGTGGAAGGGCAACAAACGAGTGGTAGGAGGAAGAGAGGTAGTGAAAGTGAGAGGACTGGAAGTGAGAAGTAGAGCCGAGGAGTTCCAGCAGGCGTTGAGGGAAGAATATAACAACGTGAGAGGACAGGACCTGAAAGATGTGGAGGAACAACGAGAGGCGTTAAGGGATACATTGCTAAGATGTGCAGAGGAAGTGTGTGGTGTGCGCCTTGTGGGCGGGTGCAAAAGGAAAGGTTGTGAGTGGTGGAACGAGGTGGTCAAACTGGCTATGGCACGGAAAATTGGAACGTTTGAAGAGTGGTGTCAGGTGAAGTCGGTGGTGGCTTATGAAAGCTACAAAGAGAGGAGAAGCGAGGTGAAGCGGGTGGGGAGAAAAGCCAAAAGGGACGCTGATGCCTGGTGGGGCAGACGGTTGTGCC
>SDVV010024773.1:0-12529 GCA_016164225.1 Gammarus roeselii
TATATATATATAGCTATATACATAGCTATATATATATATATATATCTGAGACTGATTTGGGGAGTATTTTGTTTACTTTATAAAGAATGCACATAGATCTTGATAATTTAGATGATATGCTGTCTATGTTATTTGTGAACAGATTTTTATCAAAATTTACCATAAGGAATTTAGTGCTGTCTATCTCATGAATTCTATCCTTTCCAATGTTTATAAATGGTAAATTTCTTATATGCTTGTTCAAAAATGATATCAACCTTGTTTTTTTTGACATTAATTACAATTTGGTTTGCATTTAGCCACTTGTCAACATAATTGAGTTCCTTGTTAATTGAGGCGGTTGATCAGTTTGTGGTGTTTGAAGGAATGCAAGTTGATAAGGTACTATCATCAGCAGACAATGTAGTTGTACCTAAAAAGAGGCAATGCATTGACTACCACCAGTTCTGAATGAATCTAAGGAATTATAGTTTTTAAAATAGATTGAATCTTCTGCGTTATCAGTTAGCCAGCTCTCTGTAAAGTTGATAACATGGAATTAACAATTTATTGATCGGACAAACAAATGGAAAACCTATCTTTTAGGTACCTAATAGTGATCAAGTGTTTTGGTGTAACAAAGAAAAGTTAGCCCTGGTATTTTTACTATTGCAGTCTAATCGGTTATAAGTATCATCACAATAATGTTCACTCTTCTTCTCAGTAGCTTTTTAAAGATAGAGCACATTCACATGGTTGGTATCTGGGTCAATCTAGTTTAATTAATTATTGTCCAGGCTTATTGAAGCAGCTACTATCTAACCCAAGAGAGTGAAATGATACAAGAAAGTCAACACTGGAGGTTCTTAAACTAATTAGGATCCACGGAAATATAGAACCAAAGTGAGGGCTTCTCTAAACCATGGAAATAATCAGGCATAAAATCTGTTTGCTACATATGATTTATCATATCAATGACTATTAGCTATGAAAAATTAATGAGTAAAAACATGTAAAGTGCATAGCTGCTCAAGATAGGATGAATGGCACTTTTGTATTATAGTAACTTTGTATTGTATCAATTTTTATTTATGCAAGAATATCAACAGAATTAATTAGTTAGCGTCTTTCAGTAGCGTTAAACAGGGTAAAGATTTATTAAGTAGATTTGAACAAGTCAGTCACTTTTCATGTGGTAGGAATGAGACCTAACAAGATGAATCAGTTGAGGTCATTCAACATTACATAAAGGAGATTGAAATGAGGAATGAAGAGTACAAAGGTTATTGTGCACATTTAGAGTTTGGATGTTCTGCCAATATGCTGCACCAAGAGTTCATCCAACACACGCCGGCTGTTGATCACCACACATCAGAACTTTGTCTCCTGTCCTTGTCAAGGTTCTCCTTGCATTAGCACCTAGGCGTTCACGTTGTCATCGAAAGACCGGGGCTGCTGGACTATCCAAGTGGTATTCTCTTGCCTTGCACAGGACAAACATCACTTGCAAGCAAGTGGGGGTGAAACTTTCATTTACATAGAAAAGTGGCTTAAACTCTTTACAACGGTGGCTTAAGCTCTTTACAAATGTGGCTTAAACTCTTTACAAATGTGGCTTAAACTCTTTACAAATGTGGCTTAAACTCTTTACAGAGGTGGCTTAAACTCTTAACATGCTGACAGAATGTAATTCTTCAAATCTCTATTGTGTAGCTTGATGCAGATGCTCCTTTTGTTTGGAGCCTAAGTGATGGGTTTCCTTCCAATGCTATGAGCAGAAGAAATGTCACCAGCACTTATTTGAATTCTAAGGTTGTTACACATGAGCTGGTGAATAATTTCCATGCAGTTCCTCCTTTGGGAGACCCGCAGGTACCCCCGCAGAGACAATGAGACACTCTCGCCTCTCGTAGGCCTAGTTAGAGTCAACCTGATCCTTGAGTCTAATTGAGGCGATCACGCATTTCTCTTAGCTCTTTGTCCTTAGTCTCCATGCGTGTCTGAAGGTCTGTAACCATAGCAGTCAGTGCAGAGATTTTGCTACTCTGCCTGGCAATCACATCTTTGATTCTTTGCATTCTTTGATTCTTTGACAGCTGCAATTACTATTTCAGCTAGAGCTGGTGTTTCATTGGAGAGTTCAGATAGATCAATGCTGGGGAATGCACATCTTGGTAGCTAAAAGTTGTGGTGAAAGCGTGAAGAAGCACTATGAAAGCACGTCAAACCAAAATGAAGCCGAATTGAACTTGTGTGGAGAACTTATCTAGGGGAATTTGACCCTAACTGATTCATTCTGTTTTTTTTTATTTCTAAAGAAAGTCTAAACAAAATTTAAAGAGTAAGTTCTCAGATGTCCCCATTGCCAGCTGTTTCCATCTGAAAAATTATTATGTCAAATCTTGAATGTAATTTTTTCTTAATTTTTTCTTCTCAGGAGGCGCTTGGCAGACATTGCCTCAACGTCGAGTGCTGGCGGTGGCACCACAAGCACCGCAACAAACACTGGTCAGTCTGAGTTAGGGAGTCTAGTTAGAGCGACAGGTAATGCAAGTTTTTACGGTTATCATTCACAGATTATTTATATCTTGTTTCGATTTTTTTCTGGTCATAACACAAGCTCAGACATTTTGTATAGCCATGTGGAAAGAACTGAGATTTTTTGCTCTTTCAAAATGAGCAAATATTTGTGTTTTTTAAACTAACGCAGTACATTACCAAACTGGTGCCACTTGTTTGTTGCATTGATGTTTGTTGTTAGGGATTGTGTATAGCTAAGAGTTTTTTTCCTTTCATAAGTTTCAGCCTCACTTTTGATAATATTATGAGAAGAGGTTATAAATTCTCACTTGACAAATGTTGAGGTTGGATAAGAAAAGACTAGTGAAGGGGTAATGAAAGCAGAGGTGATTGGAGGTGGAAGGAGACCAAAGTATGGGTCAATGGATGTTGTGAAAAAGGCCTAGTTGGGACAAAAAAATCGTGTTTGGTGCAGCAAGAGAGCATGCAAGAGAGAGGAGGGGAAAATGATTGTGATAGGATGAGTCTGGCTTTGCTCTGACGTATTTTCCTACTTTTGGCTGCCTCGTTAAGATACGAGACAAGGGAGGGAAGGGAAGTGGGCACAACATCTGTGATGCAGCTATGATATGTATACCAGTGAAGCTGTTGGGCTTGCTATGGATCCTGAACATAGAGCCCACTCCTGAGTCTTGACCTAGAATGTGTGAACAGGCTCCTTGCCAGAAACTCGCGCTTACAGGCGGGCTCAGATTGGTATGCGTATTGGTCTATTGAGATAAATTTGAGGAGAATCTTGCTGTCGGCCAATCCACTTCTATGGGATGGGACCTTTGGTCTAGTCTGTCATTTCAACCAAAACTTCAATTGTATGATCAACGTGTCACTACTGCAGATAGCTATCTCGTGGCTCCAAGACCCATCGGCTTTGTGCTCTTTGCTACAATCAAGCACACATATTTAGTTACTCGCATCGAAAAGATAATGAAAGACTTCTGTTTCAGGGAACCAAAGCCGATCACTTGCAAGTGTTGGTGGCAGTGTGGCTTCTTCAGGTAAACCTGGCAAGCAGAGCCTGGGCGCCGCCCCATCCAGCGCCGTCAGCGGCAGCGCTGGCACAAGCAAACTTGGCCATGGCGCCAGAGGAGCAGCTGCTGGGACGGGCTCTGGCGTCGTCGGTGCAGGCAAGAAGAGGGGAGCGGCAGCGGGTGGAGGGACGAGGGTCGCCGGCAAGCAGGTCAACGTTGATAAGGTACGGCGGAATTGAATAGATGAAAGCACTAGATATAATGCAAGCAGTTTATTGAAGCAAGCATTTGTAATTGTCTTTCTGTGCTTATTATTGTACAATGAATATTTCCTGCTTGCCAACAAAAGAGTTTTTTATTCTGAACTTCATTGTGATGAATCATTATGAGACACCTGGAAATGGTTTTGGGGAAGTGTTATCCTGTCATTCGATGATGGATGCTTGAGTTTACCTCCAATCTCCTGAGTGCGTGTTTGGCCACAGGAGGTCTTTGCAGCTAGGATATAGTCTAAAGGTGATCGTTTTTGTGCTTTATTGCAAAGCTATTCAACTGAAAAGACTCCAAAGAGTAATTTTAACGTGTCGTGGTGTTGTTAGCAGGTGTTGTTATCATTACTTCTCAATGTGAGGGGTCCACTGACTTTGGTTCAGTGTTCATTGACTTGTTTCTTTTCCTTCTAGGATCACCGCACCAGCGCAAATAGGCAGCGGCGCACCCCGCAGAAACTGCAAAGAGCGGCAAGTTTCGGGAACTCAGTCATGAGTGTATAAAATGGTGCTTGTTACAGAAGTTAACCAGCGTACATCAAGTGCTCGGCCTTCTTGGCCCCCCCTAGGCATCTGTCAGGATCACGGGCCGCACGGAGTCACCGCCCAACCGGGAGGGGGGGGGGTCGGTGAACACCCTTATTTCCCTTCAGACTTTCTCATCTTCTTCACCCTCCCTTCACTATCTCTCCTTTTCTCCATCCTGTTACTTTTTATTTACTTCATTTGCATCTTATATTTAGTTCAAATTTCCTTAAACCTGTCTCAGACTCCTTCTTAACAACTCTCCTAATTCATTGCATACAAACACACACACATGTACACGCACACACAGATACACTCACTGACACGCACACAGACACGCACACAGAAACGCACACATACCGGTTCGAACTATTCTCATTTTGGGTGGCAAATAACAGCTAAGTTGCGCTTTTTCTTTTATGCAACCTTTTTCTACAACTATTCCTTCTTCTTCCTATTCTTGCTGTCCTCATGCGTGGAATTTTCTACACTTTGTGTAGCTCCAATGCATGGAATCCACGTTTTCTGTCTCTTCATCATTTCCCCCCTCAGCAGGTGTTGGAACGTGAAGCCCGGCACCATAAGGACTACTGCGAATCCTTGGGGATCTAAAGGAGGGTTGGTAGTGTGTTAATCTTTCTTACTGCCTTCCGGGGAGTGCTGGGACCATATGGCCTCAGCGTCTTAAGAGTTCCTGTACCTTCTGTGGCACCTGTACATACAATAAACGTTTGCTGCGTTAAGGACTTCGACTTTGCGCTGGAGTAAACCTAACTCGAACATTAAAAATGAAAAACAAAGACTAACTTGATGCAGCACTGTTTGCTGGTTTGACATTCGCCACCAGAAGGACGATTGCTCCAGCGCGCTAGAAAGCCTCGTCACTCTAATCTCTCTGTCGGTCGTCTTCAGCTAATCCTCATGCTGAAAACCAAATAGTAGTTTTTCTGAATATATTTAAATCCAAATTTAAAATTGAAAAATGATATTTTAGGGTTTCTATTAAGTCTGAAATCGTTTCTGTCAAACCAAACGGGTTTTACAGATACAGACGCTAGGCCGAATCCTCCAGAAAGGGGGGTGGCCGCAAGGCGCACCTCACACCCACATTGGCTCACACTCACACAGCTTAGCTCCTTTATGCTAAAGGGTCCGGCCGGTAACCCCGCAACACACACTCCGGGTCACGAGTGCGGTCCGAGGATTCGTTGTCAGTAGCAGGGCCCAACAGCTCTCACTGGTTTACCCCGCCGCATCATGATGCCCCCCCCCCACCCACGACCATCCCGACAAACGTGATGCCAAGGTTCGGAAAGCACATCAGAGCAGCGTCAAAAATCAACCATTCTTCACTGACGCCTGTTCATTGCACGCTCTCTTGCCAATTCCACATTCAAGTCTGTCCTCCCCAACGCCTGCTTTAAACCATCCTTCCACCCACACTTTGGCCTACTTCTATGCCTGCAAACACTCGCCTCCACCTTCATCGCCCTTTTCACCAATCTCCCTTCATCTATCCTCACCATGTGTCCGAACCATCTCATAACACGCGAACTTCACCATCTTCGTTCTGATTCTAACCACGTCGTTGGTGATCCTGTCTCGGCGTAACTCCAGCCATGCTCCTCAAACATTTCATCTCGAAAACATTTAACTTTCTTCTTTCCTCTACTCTAACCTCCCAAGTTTCAGCGCCGTAGAGCGCAGTTGGGACAACAACAACCTCGTACCACCCTCTCTTTGCTTCCATCCCCAACATCCTACAGCTCATTACACTCTTCAGTTCACCTAACACTTTGCACCCCTCCTTCACTCGCGCCTTCACTTCAGTTTCCACTAGTTCCGTCACTTCCACATGGGAGCCCAGATACTTGAAACACTGAACTTTGATACTTGAAACAGCTCTCCATTTAGGCGAACACAAATTTTGCTCGCATCCACAGTACTCGACCTTCTCATTACTTCACTTTTACACACGTTCACTCGGAGCTTCCTCCTCTCACACACTCTACCAAACTTTTACACACGTTCACTCGAAGCTTCCTCCTCTCACACACTCTACCAAACTCAGACACTAGCATACATAGCTTCTCCTCTGAATCCGTGACCAGGGCCGTATCATCCGCAAATAGCAACTGGCTCAGCTGCCAACTCTCCCCATTCGCTTCCAACAGCTCCAAGCCATGACCCAGCACACTCGCGTTCACCTTTCTGACCACTCCATCCGTATAGAGGTTGAACTGCCATGGAGACATCACGCATCCTTGTCTCAGTCTCACTTTCACTGTGAACTTATCACTCACCTCGCTCCCCACTCTGACACATGCTCGGCTGCAAACATAGAAACTCTGCACCACTTTCAACAAATGTCCGCCCACTCCATTTAAACGCAACACCCTCCACAGCGCTTTCTTGTCAATCCTGTCGTATGCCTTGTCTAGATCCATGAAAGCCCATAACACGTTTATTCCTTTTGCAAGGTTCTTCTCACAGACCTGTCTCACTGCAAAAATCTGATCGGCGCACCCTCTACCACTCCCAAAACCACAGTTTCTCTCCAATTGCGTAGTCTGTACAGCCTCTATTCCTTTTGACAAGCACTCTCCCGTACAAATTACCAACCACACTTAACAGACTGATACCTCTCGAGTTGCAACATTATTTTTCATCTCCTTTGCCCTTACACAGCGGAACAATGCAGGCACTGCGCCACTCAATTGGTACCACGCCTGCCATAAAACACAAGTTCATTAACCTCACCAACCATTCGACAATCATTACTCCACCCTTTTTCAGGCACTCGGTCGCAACGCCATCCAAACCAGGAGCTTTCCCTGCTTTCATCACCCCCACCGCCTCCTGCACCTCTTCCCCGGTAATGTCCATCACGAGTCTCTCTCCCAAAACTCGCATCCGAGCACCACCACCCACAGCAACAATGTCAGCCTCTCTGTCATCCTCGACATTCAACTATTCATCAAAATACCCGGCTCACCTTTTCCGTAAACCACCACTTTCCAACAACTACTGGTTATTTTCATCTTTCACCTCTTCCTCCTTTCCGGTCTCTCCCTTTCTCACCCTCTTCATCTCTTTCCAGAACATTTTTTTGTGCTCCTCAAAATTCTGGCACAACCGTCTGCCCCACCTGGCATCAGCGTTCCTTTTGGCTCTCCTCACCACCCGTTTCACCTCGTTTCTCTTCTCTTTATAGCCTTCATCTGCCACCACCGACTTCACCTGCAACCACTCCTCAAACGCTCCTCTTTTCCGTGCCACCACCAGTTCAACTTCCTCGTTCCACCACTCGCAACTTTTATTTCTGGACCCGCCCGCACGGCGCGCACCAAACACATTCTTCGCACATCTCAGCAACGCATCTCTTAACGTCTCCCATTCTTCCTCCACATTTCTCAGATCCTGTCCTCTCACGTTGTCATATTCTTCTCTCAACGCCTGTTGGAACTCCTCAGCTCTGCTTCTCACATTTAGTTCACTCACTTTCACCACCTCTCTTCCTCTTCCCACTCTTTTGCTGCTCTCCCACCTCTGCTCCACTCCTTATCTACCTTTCACCAGCAGATGGTCAGACAATTCTTCGTCACCCCCCCTCTCCCCTCTCAACACCCGCACATCCAGCAGCCTCCCCTATCCACCTCTCTCCTCGATATCAGCACAAAATCCATCAGCGCTCTCTCCACCACTGCACCACAGGCCATCCTTACCCAAATGTACTTATGGATATCCCTCTTCTTGAACAAACTGTTTCCAGCCACCAACTCCTGCTCCATACACAGACCTATCAGGTTTTCTTCACAGTTATTTTCTACCAGGAACGCCATCCCTCCATATCACATTTCCCACCACTGCATCTCCAACTCTCGCATTAAGGTCACACAGTACAACTACGTTGAATTGACCTCCAAAACTCTCAATGCACTCACTCAAGTCAGTCCAGAATTGTTCCCTCTCCTCCTCATTCCTCTCGCTACCTGGACCATGTGCACTCACGAATACCCATCTTTTAACGCCTAACATGACTTTTACCCACATCAATCTTGAGGACACCTCCTTCCACTCGGTAACGCTACTAGCTAACCGATCACTCCAAATCAAAACCACACCTTCTCGTGCCCAAACTTCCTCCACACCAGACTTTCTTCCACTTACCACACCAAACGCACATTCTCCCTTACCTTTAATTTTCGTCTCACTCAGCGCCAACACATCAAACTTCCTCCTCACAAACATCTAACCAATCTTCCTCCTCTTTAAATCATTTGTACTACAGCTACGCACATTCAGCGACCCTAACACTAGGGTCGTGAGCGGGGAGAGGAGAGGCGTAAGCCTCTCCTCTCCCCGCTCGTCTTGCCGTCTTTGAGGAAGAGTTTTACAGTGAAAGATTGCTAGCCCCTTCGCCCCGCTTCTTTTAGTCGCCTTTTACGACACGGAGGGGTTACGGTAGCACGATTCTACTCCCGGCTACGGGGCGCCCTATTAGTCGCCTTCTACGACACGCGATGGATACGGTGCAAGATTCTAATGCCCCGGCTACAGCTAATGTTCTGAGCAGAAACTGTCTACATTCATCCATTTCCTGTTTTGTAGGCGATACTAGAGTGCTAGGCGAAGTGAACGCTACGATATATGTAGATGTTCAAGCTGATCTAACAAAAATTTTTAGGTGGGCTGACAAAAACAACATGCAATTCAACTTAGCTACTCAAATTTGAACGATTAAGACGGTAGAAAATCCTAACCAAAGATGAGAGTTTTCATATTATTCCAGCAATAACGCAGTTATTGATAAGAATGAAAGCCTGTATGATTTAGGCGCACATATGGAAAGTGATGCTTTTTCAACGGTCGAGGCTAGTTGAGGAAGACTGTTTTCTTGGGTCATGAGAACCTTTCTATCAAGAGATTGAATGACAAAGATTACTCATGTAAAACAACTAATTCCACGTTTTAGATTATTGCTCTCCTCTCAAGATCCCACATACACGGAAAGATCTAGGAAAACTTGCAGTTCGAAGAAGCTTCACCTCAAAAATTACAGATGTATATTCAATGAATTAGTATGACAGATTGAAAGGTTTGAAATTATACTCAATCCAAGGACATCTTCAACATATAGAAAATTCTAAAATGCAAAATTAGGGCCAGCAAAAAAATTAATACTGAAAGCAATAATGAGAGATCAGGCAAGGATTGGCAGAATGTGTGGCTTCACATTGGCAAAAAGGACGCGCGGCAATAAGATGCAAACTCTCACGTACGGGGCATCTCAATTATTCAATCGAATGCCACGGTAAATACGTGAAATCCAGTAAGTGCCGCAGTTGTCAGTCACAGCAAACATCTTGCGATTCAAAAGTAGATTGCACAAGACATCTACATTGTTACTGATCAGCCCGTAATCAGTGGACACCCACACTGTGAAAACAACCCTCTGCTCTAACGCAACGCCGATCGGCATCCGACGATTGATTCTAGCAGCAACATACAAATGCTGCTGATGCCGCAGCACGATTAGTATTTCCGCTGGTGTGGGTCAGGTGGCATCTACCATGTGACCAGCATGCAAATGCTGCTGATGCCGCAGCACGATTATTATTCCCGCTGGTGTGGGTCAGGTGGCAGCTACCATGTGACCAGCATGCAAATGCTGCTGATGCCGCAGCACGATTAGTATTTCCGCTGGTGTGGGTCAGGTGGCAGCTACCATGTGACCAGCATGCAAATGCTGCTGATGCCGCAGCACGATTAGTATGTCCGCTGGTGTGGGTCAGGTGGCAGCTACCATGTGACCAGCATGCAAATGCTGCTGTTGCCGCAGTACGATTAGTATGTCCGCTGTGTGGGTCAGGTGGCAGCTACCATGTGACCAGCATGCAAATGCTGCTGTTGCCGCAGCACGATTAGTATGTCCGCTGGTGTGGGTCAGGTGGCAGCTACCATGTGACCAGCATGCAAATGCTGCTGATGCCGCAGCACGGTTAGTATGTCCGATGGTGTGGGTCAGGTGGCAGCTACCATGTGACCAGCTCAACCGCAAACAGTTTAAGTATCTTCAATTCAGTAAGTATCGATAATTAATTTATTTTCTGCTTCTGTCGATCCATATGCAAGTATTAATTTTATTGATTGGGAATGGAAATGGAGATACATGCAAAATTTCGGGAATATCGTCATTTGAACTGTTCACAGGGTGTTGCCACTGATGCATCCATTGGCCTCCTTGACACCACCACCAGCCACGCCGCCTCCTCAGCTCATGTGGAGCCCGAGCTGAGTCGAGAGGAGGTTGAGCGACGGTTGCTGGCCCGTCAGAGCAACTCCGACATGAGCATGCAGACCACCATGGCACTCACGCTGCCGCAGCAGATCTTCTCGGATAACATCATGGATGGGTGCGTGTTTTTTGAAGGATTGGGATTGGGCTCTTTATATATGCTGTGAAGCTAGAGACTTACTGGTAGTGTTCTGGTTGATGGGTTTTTGACTCTGCAATGGGGTGGAAGGTTGCAATACCATGTGCAAATTACTTCATTTGGGGGCTCATTACATTCTTGAGCATTAAATTATTTATATATTTTTGTTTTACAAATCCTGCCTCGAAACTATTCCATTGGATATTAACTTTAGTAGTAATACCATAGCACATGATTTTACCTCTACTTACCAGATCACTTTCAGCTTCATTGGACCTACAGCTCTAATGCCGATGACCACCGTTCTCAATTGCTGCCGATTGTGTGCTCTTTGACATGATGGTTCATCTCTTGCACTGGCTAACGATAGTGTTAACCCGGTTCTATAGTCACCCAACGATCGTAGACGAGTTAGGGTTGGCCAGGAGTTACAGGGTTCTTCTGTCGAAGCTAAGGTGCGGGCGCCACACGGCCTTCTAGGAATACCAATATATAGATTCGTGAACAGCCCTTCCGATCTGTGCCTGCAGTGCCGGGTACGCTCGATACGGTCGAACTTGTCATGACATCGTGTCCAGCTAATGCACCCGGAAGGTTCAATTACAATATCACGCCGGTGCGTGACCTGTGCTAATGGCCGCGAGAGAGCCTCAACTTTCTCACGAATCAAGGCCTAATAGCGGAGTCTGCACCGGCCCTAACATTCCCAATATGCACATCTCGGTGGGTATCCGGGCTTGCGGGCTGTGCGCCAGACGTGGTCCCATCATCGGAGGAGTTAAGGCTAATCTGCAATAATAGGATGCAACGCCTCATGAAGAGAGTGTGCTCATAATTTTCGCAAGTTTTCCATGATAAATGTGCTAATCTGAGCAATTATCAATTTCCATTATAACTTGCAATAAACCGGGCCTCTTCCCCAGCTTTGTGCGGACTTCCTCAACCTGAACTCGGATTGCATTAAGATAATTATATCAACTTTCGTGACAAGACAGTCGCATGCCCAAAATAGGCGATCAAGAATGTTGCTGCATCTAGTAGGTGTCTTTACCACTTTGGTCTTGAACCTATCTGAAGTAAATAATCAGGCGTTGGTTGACCTGTGGCAATACATTCGTCTGTTACACAATCTGTCCATAATATTGAAGTCATGGCGTGACGATGTCGGTATCATTAGCAAAACCGTGCACTTTTAGGGGCGATGGACGAGGATGATTTGACACTTATGTTATCGAAATCTTGAATTAATGCAATGTCGTGTCAGCTGCTTGGAATAGTTACTTCTTATTATCCCTGCCTTTCTAATCTAACCTTGAATGTTGAGAATGGGAGGTATGCTTAGGGGCCCGAGTCGTCATGTTTGACATGCTTTACTGATCCATGCAGCTGGTGAGACCGAAAGAGCTATTTATATTTTTCTCAATTCTCAATTAATTATGCCTTGTAGCCGGGGCCTTAGAATCGTGCTACCGTATCCACCGCGTGTCGTAGAAGGCGACTAAAGGGGCGCCCTGTAGCCAGGAGTATAATCGGCTACCGCAATCCCCAGCGTGTCGGAGACGACAAAACGGGGCGGAGCGAAGGGGATAGGAATCCCGTTCTCTGTAAAAACCTTTCCTCGAAGACGGCAAGACGAGCGGGGGGAGGAGAGGCACACGCCTCTCCAAACCCTATTGTTAGGGTCGCTGAATGTGCGTGGCTGTAGTACGAGTGATGTAAAGAGGAGGGAGATTGGTGAGATGTTTTTGAGGAGGAAGTTAGATGTGTTGGC
>SDVV010024774.1:0-12529 GCA_016164225.1 Gammarus roeselii
ATATATACATATATATATGTATAAAATAAATCGACACAACGTTCAGTGGAGATTGTGTTGACTGATTTTATTTGTAGAGTGGTGGCAATTTTTTAGAGACACCTAGTACACCATAAGACTTCTTTGGCCCTGTAATCGTATGACTCACACAACGACTATATACTGAACGGAGCCGGTTCACGACCTAACCGGTTAACAAGCAACTAAAGGAACTCGTAAACAAAGTGGAATGCACTGGCACGCTGGCCCGGGCACGAAATACGGATTATGGTTATGCAATTGCACTAGACCTGGCATGACCGATCGAGGCAGACTGAGCACTCCGGAAGTTTCAGGACGCTTTTGAAATATTTTAAATAAATGTTCATAATAAAAGTTTGCACACTCTGTAAGATTTATTGTTAATAACTTTTCTTAAAATTTTAAACAACAAATATCGGGACACACGAGTTGGTTTAGTGTCCTGATATTTAGCTCTATTTCTGCCGGTTCCCATTCAAAAACCAAACGGACAGTCGCTACCCCTTACTCACCCTTGTCCCTCCTTACTCACCCATGCTGCCCCGTTCTCACCCATGTTAAGCCTCACCATACCATACTCGCCCATTCATACAATTGCTTGTCCCAACTTACTCTAGCTCATCTTATTAACTCTTGCTCCTCCCAACTCATCTGTACTCGCCATTACTCACTTTAGCTCTCCTTTACTCACTCCTGTTCGTTACTACTTGCCTTTTCTCACCTTTTCTCGCCCAAATCATCCGCACCATGTCATATTTATGGTGTGGATGTTTTGAGCCAGCACCCTTGAAACTAACCTTGAACTAACCTAACTAGCCTTGAAACCCTTAAAACTAACTCACCATTGATTCACAAGGCGTCTTTTCGTCCACGAAGTCGAAGAACTGCTCGAATGTCGGTGTGTCTGTCGGCACGGTGCAGTTCTTTGTGTACTCCACTGGATTGGGGAGAGGGGGGGGAGAAATCTGAAAAATTGGGACTACTCGAAAGGCAACGCATCAACAAAGTCAGACTGCGCTTCTTAATCTGGAGTCTGAATTCAATATAACACATGGATATTTGAGGGACGGCAGAGATCTTTTTTTACCATTAGTGTTGAGCAAAATGCAGGAGACACGGTGCAGCGGAGCTAGCATCATGTGTCGCAGATGCGTAGTTTTAGCCAACTTCTCAACACATACGGGTTCGACAAAAGGCTAAATGTATTCGAAACGGTGGGTGACGTACGAGATAGTGAAAAGCACAAAGCCAACACCTAAGCGCGCACCGTACGTGCTAAAACTTGGTACCGCTGCCTGGTGATGACGTCATGTGGGGCCTTGCTCAAAGTAGATTTTGGCGGCCACATTGTTCATCTGCCAACTTCATTGTGAAAAGGATTTAAAATTTTCGCACCTGCAAATAAGGCGTTCTGAGATATATCGGAAAATCGACACAAATGTGATTACACTGAGGAGGCACTGCGATTGCAATTTGACAACGCAACATATAAAATTGGGGTGGAAGTTTCCTCTGCACACGTCCGGCACTACTGAGAATTTAATTTCTAGTGCGTAACTAGAGAACGATCGTGACGTGATAGTTTCAACGACTTGCATCATACTAGAACAGACCTGTCAATTTGCAACTCTATCCAGCTGGAAGGCATATTCAGGGATTGCCTGCCGTATGTCCAGTTGAGTGATAGCTATAACAATTATAAAACAAATGCGATCGTGCCTATTTCGAACTTTTTCATAAAATTTATTGTTACTATATAAGCACTTAATTTGTACCCCAAATATTCTCATACTCCGTGACGTTAAACCAGTGACGTCAGCGGTAAATAACATGAGACATTAGGACATGGAACACATGCAAACCTCCTAAATATCGTGTGGGGGAATGAAAATTGATACGTACTTTTAGGTACATTTCGCCATGCAGCAGAGAGTTGATCAACAGCAGCAATAGTGACGGAGGACTCGGATGATCTGAGGGAGAGAGAAGGGAAGGGGAGATGAGACGGTGAGAAGGGATTGTGTGAGTGGATGGTGAGAGGGGACGGCAAAAGTGGACGGTAGGCGTGGACGAAGCAAGGAAGAGGACTGTGAGAGTGACCGTTAAGAGGGGACGGTAGGGGTGGAAAAGAGGGGACGGTGAGGGTGAACTGTGAGAGAAGACGGTGAAAGGGGACGATAAGAGAGGACGAAAGGAGTGGACGGTGTCAGAGGACTGTAAGAGTGAACGGTAGGAGTGGATGGTAGAGAGAACGGTGAAATGGAACAATGAGAAGGGACGGTGAGATGGGACGGTTAGATGGGACTGTGAAATGGGACGGTGAGATGAGACTGTGAGAGGGGCAGGTAAGAGTGTGTCTGTGGGAAACATTTCTCATACCCTGCCAACTAAGACATTCCATTGTTAACCCATATGTGTGTTTCGATTGTGGAGGAAGCCTGGTGTCGTCGGTTGGCATTCATGAGGAGAGGGTAGGGGAACCCCCCCCCCCTCCATCCGCGATCTTTCAAACCGCTGTACTCCGTTTCCTTTCTCTCGAATCCTTTCTAGACGCGTAAGCGATTAAGATTGAAGTAGTATGTCAATAAGAATGAAGTAATGCAAATAAGTATTGTTTAAAAATAAATATCTACGTAGAAGATGATGAGGTTATTATAGTACAGTAGCTAGATATAATTTTCGAGTGGAAGCGTTAAACCGTGGTCGGTGCCATGTAAGCATATAGGCCTACCAACGCCACCGTTAGATGGCGTTGTATGCCGAAAGGTTGGCTCCTCCAATCTGAGGGAGCTGATTGTTGCTTGTGAACCGTGAGTGAAAACGGACGAGTGATGCTGCGAGGTCCGACCAAATGGATAATGCGCCCAAGATCTTCAAGAAACGATAAGTTTTTATTGACTAATCCTGACTAGTTATAAATCAGTGACGTAGTGATAGTTGTAGACTAACCTACTATGAGGTAGGAAATTAAGGTAGTTTAGTTATAGAAAATAGCAACTCCCATGACGTATCACTTTCGGACTACCAAGATGGCTGCACATTTAACCATGAAAACCTATAGGTAATTTACTCATTTAAATTGAGATACCAATGCCCCCAATATTCCCAGTCCGGATGTTGTGGTAAGATCAAAAAACTTGATCTTCCAGTGGACAGAAGATGGTAGAGGTAGAGATAAAAAAAAATACTAAGATGTTAAAAATAAAATAAAAAGGTCGGGCAATGATCGAAGGTGCAAAACCCGACCACATGGTCTTTTCGAACCGGATCAATGTTTGACAAAAAAGGCAACTCTGGATTGCAAATTGTTTAGATAGGACAGAAGTTGGCTCCTCAAGACATTTTGTAGTTCAGTTATTGCAAAAAGATGGCTATTGATCACCCAATTTGAATCTGAAAGAAATTATTTGGGTGAGATTAAGAAGTTGTGATGTGTTCTTGGCATGCAAAATTGGCTTGAATATGTTTACAGATTGTGAAGACGCAGGTTATTTGGGACAAAGTAAGTCCTTATTTAAAAATAATATTTGAAATTGAAATGTGGGAGATTTCTTGAAGTAGCTGCATTTTGTTGTGAAGTTAGGTTTTAGGACTAAAGTGGTCCTAATTTTTTTTAATTTTGCATTGTTCTGTGTAGCAAAGAAGTGACTTTGCAAATTAACTGAAAAAAAACAAAGTAGTCCTTGAGTTGAATTGCATTGTTTCATGATAGCAAAGAAGGGACTTTACAATTTAACTGAAAAGGACAAAGTAGTCATTGAGTTGAATTGCATTGTTTCATGATAGCAAAGAAGTGACTTTACAATTTAACTGAAAAGGACAAAGTAGTCCTTGAGTTGAATTGCATTGTTTCATGATAGCAAAGAAGTGACTATACAATTTAACTGAAAAGGACAAAGTAGTCCTTGAATTGATTCGCATTGATTCGTGACTGAAAGAAGGTGATAATTTTCCGGTAAACAATTCTCAAGAACTGCGGCAGGAGTGCTTGACAAAAAACGGGCGTTATTGTTGCCAGTCTATTCATGTTAGTTTTTTCTGAGAGTTTTTTACCTCTGAAAATTAGTTACCCGGTATAAGATCGTGGACAAATAAATATTGTCTGTTCAAGATGACTAGAAGCGCAGAATTTCAGCGACTGGTGGCTTTGCGTACCCGCTTGCGAGGCAAAGTTACTAAGATAAAGAACAAAATTGAAACGTGTTGTGGACATGTCCCATTTAGTGAGGCAGATAATCAAAACAAGCGGACTTGCTATGTTACCACTGCAGGAACATGTTTAGCCGAAGCACGTGCACTGCATAGGCAGATGCTTGAAGAAGTTAATAGGGATGATAACATTCCTCAAGAAGAAAAATTTCAACTTGAGGATGAAAATGAGGAGTCATTGGAACCCTTGACTAACACCCTAGCAAAGGTCAGAAGATTAAGAATGGAAGTGCAGCCAACACCAAGTAGTGAAGCTTCTGCATCAGTGAGCAATTCTTCCCTAAGAAGTGTGAGAGTCAAGCTACCTACTCTACAGATGCTGGACTTTAGTGGGAACATACTCATGTTCACCTCATTCTGGCAAAGTTTCAGAACTGTCCATGAAAATGATGAAGTGAAATTTCTGGAAAGTTTCAATACCTGCAAAGCAAGTTAAAGGGCGCTGCAAAAAATACACTGGCTGGGTTTGCTCCAACAAATGAGTCCTACCCACAAGCAGTTGCAATGCTGAAGAAGCTGTATGGGAACGAAGATCGCATAAGGATGGCACAGTTGGATGCACTTGATGATCTTCCAGCTCCTGCTGACACAATTTCATCTCTGCAAGAGTACAGGCACAAAGTGGAAGTAAACCTTTGCCATCTGAAGACAGCAGGAGCAGACCTCAATGACTGCAGGCACTGTTCCTCAATAACAGCACACCGGATCTGGCGCAAACTACCGTCAAGGATCAAAGAAGCCTGCAGTAGGGGCAGAGACCCAGATGCTGCATGGGGCTTGGCAGAATTCCGCAGACGCACTCATGTCTGAGATCACTAGACTTGAGAACTGTGAGACTGACTTCAAGCCAAAAGTAAACGGAGGCCGGAAGCCAAACCATCAAGGAAGTTCAAGGAGCAATTCCAATGGACACCATTCCAGACCACCTGATTGAAGCAGCCGAGGACCCCAGTCAACTGTGGGATCCTTTCAAGTAGGAACATCAGGATGCACATTTTGTGCTGAAGATCATTCTCTCTATCGCTGTACAAGGTATGAAACAAATGAAGAGGGAAAAACTCGGGTATCAGAATTGAGATTGTGCTTTAAATGGCTGAAGTCTGGTCACCGTTCTGCTGAGTGCCCTGAGAAGGCACCATTCTGTAAGAACTGCAAGATCACCGGACATCACGGTGCACTCTGCTTCAAAAGAAACAAAGGTCGACAAAGTGATAACAAACTAGCATCAAACAATGCAAAGTCTACAGCTGCACCAGCTGCCAGTTATGTGGGAAACGCTCCCACTAGTGTAGCTACAGTAAATGCACTGGCAGCTGGGTGTGGTAAGGCGACAGCCCTACCTACAGCTTTGGTCAGTTTGAAAACAAATGATGGTATAAAACTCGTGAGAGCCTTGTTTGACCAAGGGGCTCAGAGGTCCTTCATCAAAAAATTAATCTTGAGAGATGATGACATTACATGTCGACACACCAGCCTGACAATTGACGGTTTCAACAGCAAAGGAACGGAAGAACTGTATGACATAAAGAATGTCACCATAGAAGTGTCGACACATGAGAACATCTCCCTGGAAATGATAAAAGTCGACACTTTGGCTGAATGGCTTAACATGAGTGGAGTCAGTGAACTAGCTACTCGCCTCAAAGCCAAAAGAAGAAACTTGGCTGACAAGTTTGAAAATACAGTCCACTACCCAGTTGATATGCTCATTGGAGCAGATCATTACTATGATTTTGTCTTTCCTGAAAAACAGGATGAAGGGATAACAATAATATCTTCAAAGTTAGGAGACCTACCGTCAGGTCTCATAAATGAATTTCAAGACAACACTCAAATCAATGTGATAACTGCACTTAAGGTAGCAGTGTCAGACAAAGAAGCAGAAAAGGATGTTGACCTATAGTGACGTTTAGACACAATAGAGATATCACCGGAAGAAGCACACCCGGATGATAAGGCGGCTCTAGAGCAATTCAACAACAGCATCCGATTTTCAGATGGCAAGTATGTGGCCAGGTTGCCATGGAAGGCGGCTCATCCCACACTTCCAATCAATTATCGTTTAGCCCAAGGAAGGCTGGTGAGCAATCTAAAGCGTCTACGGAAAGAACCTGAACTGTTGAAGCACTATGACAGTGTTATGCAAGAGCAACAACAAAGATGATTCATTGAAAAAATAAGTGACATGAAGCCACCAGATGCATGCCACTACCAACCTCACCATGCTGTGAAAAAGGAATCTCCAACAACACCGTTGAGGATGGTTTTTGATTGTTCAGCAAAACCACATAATGATGCAGTAAGTTTAAATGATTGTTTGTACCCAGGACCATCCATGGTCCCAGAGTTACCTCAGATGTTGATGCGATTCAGACTGGGATCATTAGCTGCCTGTTCTGACATTGCAAAGGCATTCTTGATGGTAGGGTTGGATGAACAGGACAGAGAATTCACAAGATTTGTTTAGCCCAGAGATCCCATGGATCCTGACAGCCCCATTGACACCTATCATTTCAAAGTCATCCTGTTTGGAGCCACTTGCTCACAATTTACTTTGAATGCAACAATTGACCACCACTTAGAAAAGTATGGAGGACAAAGAGACATAACAGACAAGATCAAAGGAAATATCTATGTCGACAATTTACTAGTAACTGCTTCAACAAAGGCAGAATTACAAGAATTCTACAGTTCATCTAAGAATATTTTGGGTGATGCTGGGCTCAACCTCCGTGAATGGGCTACCAATGACCCAGAACTCAAGGAACTGACTAAGAAAGAAGGCGAATCAGATGCCAGACCCATTGTTCCAGTTTTAGGACTCAGATGGGACACTGTACAGGACACCTTGATGATGGCTCCTAGAGAGTTGGAAACTGGTTAACCAACAATGAGAATAATTCTTCGAGGATTAGCTGCACAATTTGATCCCCTTGGCTTAATGACTCCCATCACCATCAAGGCCAAGTTCCTAATGAAGGAAATATGGCAGTCAAGGGTTGATTGGGATGAGGATCTCCCTGAAGCTATTGCAATCAAATGGGAAAAAATGAAGGGAGAGTTCACCAAGATGGGTGGCATACCTGTCAAACGCAACTCTGAGATAGGAAAATCAAAGACCCTACACACCTTTGTTGATGCTTCCACAGTAGCATATGGAGCAGCTGTGTACGGAGTCAGTGAAGGAAAGACCACATTATTGATGGCAAAAGGACGGATTGCACCCGAGAAGACACTTTCACATCCCAGACTGGAGCTGACAGCAGCTCTACTTGGAGCAAGGCTCACTAAATATGTATGTGAAGCCTATGAAAATGAAGTAAATGTTGAGGCCATAGACAGTCAACAGGCTCATTAGAAGCTTACATGCAGAACAGGAAGGCAGACACTAGAAAATTCTTCCCAACGCTAATTGGCATTATGTTCAGACAAGCCAAAACCCAGCTGACTTGATAACACGAGGAATCAACCCGAGGAAGCTCAAGTCGAGCCACCTGTGGTGGCACGGACCAAAAAATATAACTGAACTCCAGGAGTGGGAAAACTTTCCCGCACAAGTGCAAAGTGTGATACTAAATAGTACAGAAGAGCTTCCACCCCCAGAGTCTTTCATACTATCAGTAGCCAATAGATGTAGTACTTTCAAAAAATTAATAACCACCTTTGGGTGGGTAAAGAGGTTCATTGAGTGTCTGAAGTTGAATGTGAGAAACCAAGGTAAGAACAATAGAAGGTCAAAGAAACAAGGTAAAGAACAAAAATTGACACTCAATGAGATGTAATGGGCCGAAGATTGGGTAGTAAGAGAACTCCAAAAAGAGGAGTTTGCGGAGGAGATAAAATTCTTGCGCAAACCAAGTCCCAAGGGTATCACTCCATTAATGAATCAGTTAAATTTAAGCATCAAGGCTGACAAGCTAGTTGTGGTGAGCAGGATCACAGAGGCCGAGATTGGGGACTCAGTTAAGTATCCAATCCTGCTACCTACCAAACCTAGGATCACAAAAATGATCATTGAAGAAGAACACAATGTCAAGCATCACATGGGAATAAACCACGTCGTAGCCAGCCTGCGTCAACGATGGTGTATCCCCAGGGTAAGACAAAAAACCAAGGAAGCAATAAGGAATTGCATGCAGTGCAGAAGAGAACGTGGGACACACTACCGTTGACCACCAACCCCTTCCCTTCCAGGGCACAGGGTGAGTCAATCTCGTCCATTCGCTGTAACAGGTGTGGACTATGCCGGTCCCCTTTGTGTGAAAGAGGGGACACTAATCGAAAAACGGTACATTGCACTGTACACGTGTGCATCCACCAGGGCAGTACACTTGGAGGCTGCTAAGGATCTGTCTGCAGAAGCCTTCCTGAGAACTCTTCAACGGTTGTCTGCTCGCCGCTCTTATCCTCGAATGTTAATTTGTGAGCTCCGTTAAAATTCTCCAGAGTTGGGAGGAACATCACAGAGTTCGGAGTACTCTGAATCAAAACAAATGCAAGTGGCATTTCAACCCTAGCAGGGCCCCTTGGTTCGGAGGCTTCTTCGAGAGGATCGTGAAGATGGTCAAGCTTTGTCTACAGAAAACGTTAAACAGAGCCATGGTGACGGAAGATGAGCAACACACCGTATTCTGCGAGATAGAAGCGGACCTCAATGATCGTCCGCTAACTTCTATCTCAGACTCAGTTGATGATTATCAGCCGCTCACGCCATCTCAGGTGATGCTCGGTCATCGTCTGGACAGCGCGTCAGTGGCAACACTGGACCCGGAGGAAGAGCAAGATTCCTCCATGTTTACAGCAGAGCTTCTAACACGACGTCAAAGGAATGTTTTAAAGATTCTTCATCGTTTCCAGACAAGATTTATAAAAGAATACCTAACCATACTGCGGCATCATGCCGTGGATGCCAGGGAAATCGTTGCACCGAAGGTGGGTGACATTGTTCAGATCCACGACGAAGGTTCCAGGCTGTTATGGAGTCTGGGAAGGATCATCGAGACCCACGCAGGTAAAGACGGTCACGGGAGAAGCGTGAAACTCAAAACTCGTGGAGGCACCATCAGTCGACCGGTGACTCTGTTGTACCCACTAGAGGTGCAAGCGGTGGAACCCATTGAAAGTCCACCAGAGTCACAGAGTCAAGACTCGACGCCGCCACATCAATTAGGCACTGAGCGTGGAAACGAAGCGCATTCCACCGTCAACGGCACCGGGGACATTCCCATTCCCACAGATGCAAACGAGGCAAACGCTGCCCGACCAACTCGGAAGGCAGCCTTGACCGCTCGTCGGCGTATTGCCATTCAACTACAATAAGTGCCAATATGCTTTCTTCTTAGGTGGGAGTGTGTGGGAAACATTTCTCATACACTGCCAACTAAGACATCCCATTGTTAACCCATATGTGCGTTTCGATTGTGGAGGAAGCCTGGTGTCGTCGGTTGGCATTCCTTAGGTGAGGGTAGGGTACCCCCACTCCTTCATCCCCGGTCTTTCAAACCGCTGTACTCCGTTTCCTCTCTCTCGAATCATTTTTTAGACGCGTAACAGATTAAGATTGATGTAGTATGTCAATGAGGACGAAGTGATGCAAATAAGTATCGTTTAAAAATAAATATCTATGTAGAAGATGATGAGGTTATTATAGTACAGTAGCTAGATATAATCTTTCGAGTGGAAGCGTTAAACCGTGGTAGGTAGGTTGTAGACCAACCTACTATGGAGTAGGGAATTAAGGTAGTTTAGTTATAGAAAATAGCAACTCCCATGACCTATCACTTTCGGACTACCAAGATGGCCGCACATTTAACTATGAAAACCTAAAAGTAATTTACTCATTTGAATTAAGATGCCAATGCCCCCAATATCCCCAGTCTGGATGTTGTGGTAAGATCAAAAAACTTGATTTTCCAGTGGACAGAAGATGGTAGAGGTAAAGATATAAAAAATAAAAAATAAGATGTTAAAAGGAAAATAAAAAGGTCGGGCAATGATCGAAGGTGCAAAAACCCGACCACAGGGTCGTTGTGGCTGACAGTGAAAAGGGACGGTGAGAAACGACGGTGAGATGGAACGGTGAGAATAGTCCGGTGAGATGGGACGGTGAGAGGGGACGGGGAGAGAGGACAGTGAGAGAACACGGTGAGAGGAGACGTCGATAGAGGTCGGTAAGAGAGGACGGTGGGAGAGGACTGTGATAAGAGTCGATGTTAGGGGACTGTTGATGGTGTCGGTGAGAGGAGACGGTGAATGGGACGGTGATGGGGGACGGAGATAAGGACGGCGAAGGGAGATGATGGGTGGGACGGTGAGAGGGAAAAGAGAGGTGATGGTGAGACGGGACAGTTCGAAGGGACTATGAGAGGTGATGATGAGTGGGGCCAGTGAGAGAGGATGGATTTGACGGTGATTGAAGACAAAGAAAGGAGATGATGATATGGGACGGTAATTTAGACGGTGAGAGATGACGGCGAGAGTGGACGGTGACAGGAACGGTGATATGAACGGTGAGAGGGGCGGTGAGAGGGGACCATGACTGCTCGACTAAATGTATTTTGCTAGTTCAAATCGTGTTAGCTTGAATGGAAACCTCTAACTCAATCAAACACGGCCTGCTTGAGCAAACCCCGTTCACTATACCAATCACCGTTTGCTTGTTCAAATGTACGCCGTTTGCTCGATCTTACACCGCTTTCTGTTGAAACACCACTTGTATGATTTAACACCACTTACTTGATTCAGACCGATCAAGCAATGGTCGTTTTCTTTAAATACCATTTGATTGATTGCGAGCCGCTTGCTTGATAAAGTACCTCTTGCTCTGGTCAACCACTGCTTTCTCGATCAACACAGACTTGTTTGTTTAAATACGGCTGCTTGATCATTGGCCGTTTGGTCAATCAAGCACCGCTTGCTTGATCAAACACCGTTCATTTGATCGATATCGATTTCTTAATCAAACACCGCTTGCTAAATTCAAAGCCGCTTCGACGATCAACACGTCTTGCTTAACTTGCTTGATCAAACACCGATTGGTTGATCTAACACCGCTTATTTGATTCGAAGCCGCTTGCAAGATCAAGCACCACTGGCTTGATTAGGCACCTCTTGCTTGTTCAAACAGCGCTCCCTTGATTGAAAGCATCTGTTCGATTAAAACCCGCTTGCTTAGTCAAAATCCACATGTCTGTTTTAACGCTGCAAGTGCGATATAATCCGCCGTCCTAATTGGAAACAACTTACATGATCAAAAACCGCCTGCTTCTACAAACAACGTTTGTCGGTTCGATCATCGTAACAAGTTCAAACACCGCTTGCTTTATAAATAAAAACTTATTTGATCAAAAAACGTTCACATGCGCTTACATGCATGTTCAAACACCGCTCACCTGCTTAAAAACCGCTAGCAAAAGCAAACTCTTCTCTTATCCATACACGAGAGTTGAACGACCAAACTATTAGGGCCTGACGAGATATGTAGGCCGTTCGAAGAATGGATGGCGAGGGGCGGTGGGGGGAGAAGAGGAGGAGGGAGGTCGGAAACAGCTGAGTCATCGCCTGGTCATTAGCTTTGACCGCTTTAGTACTCCATGCAGCAGCTCATTCGTTAGAATAAAAGAAACATTGCTTTGCCTCTCATCGCTTTCCCCTCTACCTCGCGTCTCAAGTTAGATGCCAGCTCATTCGCCACGCCGGCAACTGGAGCCGTTCTGTATCACGTTACCATTTCTCATTGCCCGAATTGTCAGCTGTTCGGTGGCCTCACTGAATAGGATATGACTCCCGTCTGAGGTACGGTGGAGGAGAGCATGTTTAATGTAATCTAATCTCACCAACAAATGCTTGCTCTACACTAGCCATCAACCAGCCAAATAGAAGGTGGCGTGGCTAGTTCACTCTATTCCCGAGCGAACGTGCTGTGCGACGAAGAATATAAAGAGGGAGAACATAATAATACCAAAGAAGCACTGACAGTCAACGGCTATCCCTCCCGTGGCATCAATGAAATAAAATTTAAAGTCAAAACAGCGAGAACGGCTGACATCAACTCAAATTTAAGCGGGACACCTACAATGGACGTTAGAGGGCCCAATATTCCTGAAACTTCAGAGAAGACAGCTAGCATTATGACCCAACTTACCTTCCAACTGCAGGGCAGTGCAATTAGAACCATCAGGAGTCATGTTTCTAAAATTAAAGACCGGAGAGAGCAACAAGACCAGGCCAACGTTGTGTACAAGCTGGAATGCAGCGACTGCAATGCGTGTTATATTGGAGGACTATGTATGTTATATAC
>SDVV010024775.1:0-12529 GCA_016164225.1 Gammarus roeselii
CTCCCTAGCGTTAGTGTTAGGGAGCAACAAGCCCTTCCCTAGTGTTAGGGAGCAACAAACACCTCCCTAGCGTTAGTGTTAGGGAGCAACAAACACCTCCCTAGCGTTAGTGTTAGGGAGCAACAAACACCTCCCCAGCGTTAGTGTTAGGGAGCAACAAGCCCCTCCCTAGCGTTAGTATTAGGGAGCAATAAACACCTCCCTAGCGTTAGTGTTAGGGAGCAACAAACACCTCGCTAGCGTTAGTGTTAAAGAGCAACAAACACCTCCCTAGCATTAGTGTTAGGGAGCAACAAACACCTCCCTAGCGTTAGTGTTAGGGAGCAACAAACACTTCCCTAGCGTTAGTGTTAGGGAGCAACGAACACCTCCCTAGCGTTAGTGTTAGGGAGCAACAAGCCCCTCCCTAGCGTTAGTGTTAGAGAGCAGCAAACCAATCCCTATCGTTAGTGTTAGGGAGCAACAAACACCTCCCTAGCGTTAGTGTTAGGGAGTAACAAACACCTCCCTAGCGTTACTGCTTGAGCAATGCTCAGCTACCATGCATCAACTCCGCGACCTCCACTGCCTGACCAATGCTCGAGCCACTAACGAAATCCTACCATTAGTGTTTGACTAATCCCGAGCTACCATCGACGTCGCTACCATTACCGTTTGATCAATCCCTTAGCTGCAATCACCGTCACTACCATTAGTAATTTTTGAAACCCAGAGCTACCATCAATTCCGCTACCATTAATGGTTGATCACCTGAGCCACCATCGACGGCGCTACCATTACTGTTTTCCGGAAGACATCTTTCATCTTGCGCGCTTCCAGGAAATGGTCCTTTTGTCATGTCGGTGTTAGGCGCTACTATCCGTAAATAATGGTTGCAGAGCAGGTAAGGAGTGAGGGTCGCTTAAAGGGAGTTTTTGCTTAGCGTATCTATTCGAAGCACGGCCCTCAAGGGGTACAACATTAATAAAAGGAGCCAATCATGTAGAGGAGTGTAATGCCTCCGCATAAATTACTTCACCTGCAATGTTTTTTTTTGTCGTAGCAATTATGTTTCGTATTATCTGCGGTAATATAGGAAGACTCAAGAGAGGTTGAGGCTGGGCATGGATTTAATAAAGAATATTACTTTATTTCAACTACCTGGAGTCACGGAACCTTTGAAATTACTATTTGAATGAAACTGCAGTAGAAAGTCAACTGAGGAAAGCCATTAGTAATTGGGGCGTATAATAACACGACCGTTCACACAAAAGATTATGTGGGCCACATGTGTTGTGACTGTGGGCTATAAAGGCCGTTATTGTGGGCCACAAATGCTGTTCAACAAAATATTGAAAACCCAACTTTCGTTCCTGAAGGAGAACTGAAGGAAGAACTTCGTCGTACTCTGTCGTGAGTTTGCCATAGCAGCACCCTTATAGAAGAGAAATTATTTGAATGCTTTATGATTGAAGATTTATTTCGGAATAATGGAAGGTTGTAATAATACACAAGTATCACAATACATAGACATTACGCACCAGGTCTTTGTCAGCGTGAGCTATCCCGAAGACTAACTTAATATTAACTTAGAACAGAGTGATATATATAAAGTTGCCTTCGCATATCACAAATCAATGGATTTTGTTGGAGAATACTCTCCATTCTTATTGTTCAATACGTTAAGACCAAAGAAAACGTACTTCGATCTATTGATTTTTAAGGAAATAAGTAAAATGAGTTGGGACAACTAACATTCAAGTATTCTTAACAATACCCTTATTACATTTACCTTTAATATAGAGTCTGAGAATGCAGATGGTCAAATATGAGAATGTATATAACTTTACTCTCGTAATGTTTGACCAACGAATCCCAATTACGAAACTAATTACCTAGTTAGCACATTTGAAAGGAAATGACACTAATGAGGTAATAGATGATATGGTGACCTATATTGAGGAATGAAATTAATATTCAAGAATATCTTCTCGTAGAAGTCTGAACAGTACTCGTACTCGTTCATATATCTAAGCTGCTATGAAAAAAGCCCAATTGTGTTGATTAAGTTACGTGTGTTCGGAAATCGGTATTGTTGCAAAGATTATTCATGGGGCTATTTTCTATGAAATAATCGTTATCAATGTAAGTTAATTGGCGTAAAGCAGGGGCGGGAGTGAAAGAGAGAAGAAGGTTGAATGCATTCGAGATGTAATGTTTAAAAGCATGGCCGGAGTGAAGATGAGGGATAGGATCAATGCCAAAGCTTTGAATTAGAGCGGGTATGGTGAGGAAGATGGAGTACAGTAGATTCACGCGTTTTGAGATAGTTCTAACTCATGGTGAGTATGGATGATGGGAGATTGGTGAGAAGGGTTATGCCATCGGTGGCGAGTATTTCTTGTGATTGGACGGTGTGAAGGAAGCTTTAGTGGGGAGACATCGGGACAGAGTTAACGAGAGAACGTGAATTAGGTAGGCGTTAATGGTGAATGACTGTGAATAGAGGAGTATCTTTTTTAACGCAGCGTTGATGCCATTTCTTCCCTTGTTGCCTCGTTGAAAAAAATGCATATATGAGGATGAGGGAGGACCCAGCAATTATGACGTAGCATTGGAGGTGAACCAGTGAAAGCTGTCAGGCCCTTCTTTCACCACATCCCATTTGGGGGATTCGGCCTTACCTTTGTATTTCATTCGAGGCATGGAAAGTGTTTGCTGCTTACCGAAGAATAGCTAGTTTAGTGCTATTGCCATATAATATAAATAAGATTTGCTAGTGATAGTTCACTATTTGCACGCACTACACAGTGGAAAACGTGAGTCGATCCATTTTCCTGATAACAAACAATCACCAGCCCTTTCTCCTAGGAAATGCACGGATACAATAGCAATGCATGTAAATACATTGAACAGTCAATTGGACACCTCAGGAAGCACGCTCTTGCTGCCCCCCCCCCTTTTCTCGCCGTTAAGCTGCTCACCAGTCGAAGAGCTGATCTCCAGCTTGGCCTGCTCGTTGCCCCCCACGATCTCGTAGGTGAGAGCGGCGTTCTTGCCGGCATCCTTAGAGGACGCTGTGACGCGCAGTATCTCCTCCCCTACCGGCACGCTCTCGCTCACCACCACCTCGTACCACAGCTGGGGGAACTCGGGGGGGTTGTCGTTCATGTCTGGGGAGGCAAGAGGAGAGGGAACGGTTCTGGCATAAAGCAGGGGTTTTGATAGGACTGCCACGGATGACATCTAACGGCATTGAAGTACACATCGTGGAAATCAACAACGTAGCCCACAGGAATTGTATTATTAATAATTATTACAGGTTGTGTCAAAAGTCAGGTCTACTCACCAAAAAAAGGTGTCAATGCCATTTCGTTTTCAACGCCTAAACTTCGAAAGCTGTGAGGATTTCTACCTCGACAGTGGGTTGGGTTTTGTATTGTTCACACCGGTTACGGTTATTCGTGCAACAGCTGCACCAGCACACGCATGCTCAATCAATCATTGCAAGGTCAACGCTCTGTAAGTCGTCTACTATGTGTTACACGGCCAGTATGTGGCATAATTCACAGCATACTCATCACAATTGAAAGTGGGAATGCGTAGTTTGGATGGGAATTTTGAAAAGGGAATCAGTCGATGAAGCTAAAAAGGTCTGCATTGGAGGAGTATCGGTGCATTTATTACCTCCAATATTCGGGTGACAGAATGCAGTGCATTTACCGTCGTCATGTTGTTGGTCATTACTTAGCCTACGTACTTTACAGTATGTGTCTGATGAAACCTGAGACACATTTGGTAACAGCGGAGAATGTCGATGCTCTAAAAGTGTGGGAAACATTTCTCATACCCTGCCAACTAAGACATTCTATTCGTATAAATGTGTGTGCGGTTCATAGGAATGAGTCTAGCGGTTTCTAGGCATGCCTGCCAGTTGAGAGGCTTGGGACCACAATCGACCCTCACCCCCTCTCTCGCCTTGTCCCTCCTTTTCGCTTGCCGACGCTGCATGCCTTTTAAATATCTAGATATGCATCAAATAAGAATGAAATTTAACATATAAGTAATTATCGATGGTAAATCACTTCATGTGAAACAATGTAAATTATAGTTTAATGCATTAATCAAGTACATTTGTCAGTAAGCTTTCCGGTTGGTCAAAAGATAAATGAAGCACATGGCAACTGCCGGAGGTGGTTGTCGTGCTCTGTTTCTCCCACCGCGGTAAAAATAGGGCAGTTGATTTTCGCTGTTGTAGGGAGTAGAAGTGCCCCATAAACAGGTCGAGAAGATACCAATCGAGAAGATACCAACCGGGAAGATACCAGCAATGTGACGCTAAATTTTAGATTAGGACTTAACGACTAGAATATTTCTAGGGTGACGCAGTGCTAGTTGTAGACTAACCTACTATGAGGATATGGAAGTAAGGTAGTTTAGTTATAGCAAATAGAGACTCGGATGACAGCCACTGCGACAGTTTTCGGACCACCAAAATGACCGCGCTCATTTAACCATAAAATAAGGTCAATGTCTCAGAATAATGTAACAACAGAAAAAATAAGTACAGTATGGATTATGTGATCCATGTTAGATCATTCGGATCGATGTCTAAAATAAATGTAATAAAGTTATTTCAAAACGGTCGGGTAAAAAAAGAGTGCTTAAGTAGATTCCGACCACAAAAAGAATACAATATGTTAAATAACAAAGATTACAAACAATTAATCAAAGTTGATAACAAATTAAAAGCTGTGAAATAAAATTGATATTTGTTATTCTCCCGAAGTGTTCATGTTAATCCTCGGAAAATTTATTTTGTTTTAGGACTCAAACACGGATTTAAACCCAGCACCAAATAGCTTCATCAGTTTGAGACGAGCTTTGAGGCGAGCGCGCCAAATGTCCGCCCTCAGGTGACGCTGCGAAGGCCTTGCAAAAGAGAGGACAAAGCACTGCGTTGTTCAACAGATTGCAACGTTGGTGCTTGCGCCATCTGGGAGACGGGCGGCGCTACCGGGTGACACAAGAAGCAGCCTCATATATGAGGCTATGGTCATTACCTTAAAGAGTGTGTGTGATGAAACATATGTCAAAACACATGAAACGTGCCGTGCATCACTTTTCCTACTTAGTCAATTCTAAAGATGGTAGACTTTGGTGTCTTATCATTAAATAACTGCTCGGCCCCTCCAATTGGCTTTGAAATGAGTTCCCAAAGTGATGGCACATAGTTTTGGTCTTTGGTGGAAGCTTGCTTCAGCTCGCCTGACTTTTTCTTTGCTCAGGCTTTGGCTGACTTCGTCAAACAATATTCGTATTAAGGAAGGTAAGCGACGCTCCAGAACCTTGAATTCAGATGGTTAGGATGTGGCCTAAGCATAGACCCCTTCACGTCCGAGAATTATTTTTTTGGATCAATGTTTTGAATCTAAAACTCATGAACAGACACACGTAGATTTTTAAATTTCGCTATGCTCATATCACTTGTTGGACGTGACAACATCAATTTGAATTGCGTACAAATGATTGCATGAGTAGTTCACTTGATGGCGATAAAGTTTCAACCAACTTCTCGATTGGAAAGGGTATGATCTTTCCGAATTACTTTACCAACGAGTTTATTCGCTTCTGCTGTGAGGATTAGGTTGCCGCAGAAGCTTTGAACAGTTTAATAGGGCATCAATTGCGTACCTTGAAACTCCGTAACTGTATAAAGAAATCATAACATATAAACTGTACAATCTTGTTGTAATAAACTGATCCAAACTGTTTCCGGGAGTTTCACGCCCTTGGAGCTGCACCATTGAAATTCAAATTTTCTTGGAGTTTTCGTCGAGGCGATTGAAAAGATGTGGCTGATACTTGTTCTTCTTCTTCCTCTGGTGTTAAATCTCTGCACGAATTTCGTTTCCACGCTGTTGAAGAGGAAGTCTTCTCGTATTCTCTAATGATCCTGGTCTTTTGTTTACTAGTGAACACTTTTGAGAGACAAGATACGCTGATTATTTTCCGGACATGAAATATCACATACCATACAATAATATTGCTCAAAAACAGTGAATAATAGCATAATGTCCAGTATCATAGATACGATGGCATAACTAACTTCAACACTGCTTGCATGCAAGGACGCTGCATGCAGTTTCAGTTATTTTGCTCATGAGCAGCACGATGGCGCCGGCAGGCAGGTCACGGTTACGTAGTGTAATGAAGGACTCCCCTGTCGTCTCTATTCAAAGCCATAGGACGGTTACTACACTGACCAGACACAAGTACGATGACAGCTGTGCGTGAGGACATGGCTGGCGTGCCGTGGTCCCTCGCTTCTATGGTCAGGTTGTAGGAGGCCTGCTGCTCGCGGTCCAGGGTTCTGGTCACTCGGAGGATGCCGGTGCTCGAGTCGAGTTCGAACAGGCCGTCCTTGGTGCGGGAGAAGGTCGACGAAATAATGCTCGACGAGTCCACTAGGAAGTACGACACGCGCTGGTTTATGCCTGCAATGAAACAAAGACGTAGATACGTGTTACGAATAATTTAATAGATATGAGTAAACATTCCAACTAAGTTTACAGGCTGAAAATAGAGTGATAGATGCGATTGTGTAAGGGCAATAATAGATACGATTATGTAAGGGCAATAATAATGGTAAACAGTTGAGGTAGTAAACCCTTCTAATATCAGCGATATTTCCGTTTTAACAGAATTGTGTTATTTTGTGAAAAAATGAACCATGAAACAAAACAAACCTAAAACAAAATCATCTTACAATTTCTATACAAAATATTAACTCGTTTCAACAAATTAGAGTTAACCTGGAACGAGCAATAAATGAATAATTTGTGATATCAGATTAGAACTGAAGACCATCTTATGATCGTCGGTTTGAAACAAACGTAGATTTTTTTCAGTTCATTTCATGCAAACGTACGCCAATCAATGACTAGCCATGTAGCTGCAGTCGATGAATAGTTTAAAAACGATACTGAAAAGAGGGAATAAAAGAAGATATATTACTTTATTTAATTAAATTATGATGAGCTAATTTTGTTCCCTGATCTACAGACACAGATACTAGGCCGAAGAGACAGACACAGATACTAGGCCAAATCCCCCGTAAAAGGGGATGGCCAACACTCACTTTATACAGTCACACGCAAACAAATGCAAACATCAGAATCTATGGGTAAAAATAAATCTATTCTTAGCCCCTTATTAACTGACCTGTATCTATACATTATCTGTATATAATCGTGACTATCACTGATCCTACCCACACTGATCTAACCCACACTGATCCTACCCACACTGATCCTACCCACACTGATCCTACCCACACTGATCCTACCTACACTGATCCTACACCCATTGATTCTACTCACACTGATTCTACCCACACTGATCCTACCCACACTGATCCTACCCACACTGATCCTACCCACACTGATCCTACCCACACTGATCATACCCACAGACGAACCTGTGCCGGCATGTGTTTGCAAACGCAAACTTCCAAACCTCACCATCAAAATGATGGAAACTCACTAGAAGCCTCAACAACAAAAACACAAACCACATGGACACACATGAGGCCATCCTGCTACCCAACACCAACACCATCCCATCCGACCAACAACAAGCGGATATACTCAACTAAAACGGTGCGAGCACCTGCCACCAACCGCACCATCCAGATAATAGGAGGATACTCAAACATTGATCCTGATTCACACCAGCCATGACCATAGGCGTCTTCCGTCCGAATAAAAACTCGTCAGCAACGGGTTAAGATGTCATATAATACATTCATCTTAAACATCTAGGTCCTCATTCCATCGCGACCCTCACAAACGTCTTTAACTTTTCCATACTACACAATACAATACCCAACACTCGGAAACGAGGGAGAATCATACCCATCCTGAAACCCAGCAAAGCTCCCACAGATCCAGCCTCATACAGACCCATTTCTCTTCTCCCGAGTCCCTCGAAAATCTCCGAGAGACTGTTTCTAAACAAAATTAATGCCCACATCCCCCTCTCCCCACGCAACACGGTTTCATGACCCAACACTCGACAACCACTCTCCTCACCAACCTCACCCAGACCATCCATGAAGGCCTGAATGAAAAAAAAGCCAGCCAAACGAACCCTGGTATGCGTTATCGTCATTAGTGAGGCCTTCGACTCAATTCCAAGACACGTCCTTATAAACAATATACTGAATTCACAGATACATCCAAGCTTCAAGAAATTTATTGCTATTTTCCTCTCAGGCAGACAAGCACACACTGTCTATAATAACCAGCCATCCCGTACCCGCCATTTCCCCAATGGTGTCCCAGAGGGCTTCGTCCTTTCCCCCTCACTTTTCAGTGCCTCCATGAACGACCTGCCAAATCCAACAGAGCCCAACACCACAAACACGAGATTGCCGCCGCACACTTCCAGCAGTACCTGAACTCGCATAAAGTCGGGCTACTGGATAACAGAATGAGGGTGTCTGCTAGCAAGTCTTCCCTAACCCTATTTACAACAGACAACAGTGAACGCCGTGTTCACCCCCATGTCACGCTTAACAACGTTGCCATACTCCACAGTCCCACTACCACAATCCTTGGAGTAACTTATCACACGGGGATGTAATTCGAACCACACACAAACAACGTTTGCGCCAAAGCCATACCAAGACTGAATGAGTCCCAGGTACTTACCACACCACCTACGGTCACTCCGAGGAATCGTTTACAACACTATTCAAACAATTTATTAGGCCCATCATCTCCTACGCAAACACCGCCTGGTCCCCTGACGTTACATCCACACATTAATTCCATGCAAAGGATGCAGAATACGGCCTTGCGCATTGCTACGCGCTGTACACAGTCCACGCCAATTTCCCACCTGCATGAGGAAACCATGGTCTTCCCTCTCAACCATCAACTTGATTTGAGAGGAACTCAATTTTTTAACAAGATTGTAGACCAGACACATCCCTGCCACCACCTACTGAGCCCCCGTCAAACCAACAGACACCTACACAAGACACCTGCAACACACTTCGACCATCACCACACGACCATTCCTCGTGCTACAGACGACACATCATGCAAAAACAGGTACACACACACTTCACAGCCCTTGCAATGGGTGAACACAGAGTCAACACGGTCCTGCGGGGTCACTGCCTCAGGTGGACTTGGAGGAGTTGGGGTTGCACAGAGGTAACCGGGTCCACCTGTCGCAGCTGAGGTGCGGCCACTACACGGCCCTCCAATCATACCAGCATGGACTGGGGAATGTCTCTTCCGACCTTTGTTTGCAATGCAGGGGTTCGCTCGATACAGTTGAGCACGTCATTATGTCTTGCCCAGTCGTAGCACCCGGCCGACTCGACCACAAACAACATTACGTCAGTGCGCTATCTATTGGAACGCCCGATAGACAGCATCAACTTCCTCAGAGATATAGGCATAATATGAATGCTTACATCTGCAGAAACACCCATAACATGCACATGTCGGTGGGTTCCATGGTTTCGGGTTGTGCGCTGGCTGTGGCTCCTCCATCGCAGGGAGAGTTGGGGTTGAGAAACAACAACAAAAACACTGATTCTACCCACACTGATCCAATCCACACTGATCCTACCCACACTGATCTTACTCACACTGATCCTACCCACACTGATCCTACCTACACTAGTCCTACACACACAGATCCTACACACACCGATCCTACCCTCACTGAACCTACCCACACTGATCTTACCCACACTTATCTTACCCACACTTATCCTACACACACTTATCCTACCCACACTGATCCTGCCCACGTTCACGTCCCATGCAGATCCTACCCCCACTGATCCTACCCACAATCACTAGCTACATTGATCCTCCTGATACTGATCCTTCCCACACAGACTACTACACTGATCCCACCCACGCCGATCCTACCCACATTGATCCTACCCAAACTGTATCTATACAGTCTTGCAACCAGCATGATGCTACCCACACTCACCCGAGTCTGGATCGTCGGCGTGCACCCTCGTAAGGAGGCGGGCACCAGGCGAGTTCTCCGCGACGCTAGCGGAGTAGGACGACTGCAGGAAGCGGGGCGGGTTGTCGTTGACATCGCTGAGCAGGATACGAACCTCAGAGATGCACTGCCACTGGGGAACACCACCATCCCTGATACGGACCTGGAGGAAGAAGACACTACTGAATGGACTTAAAATGTAGTAACACCAGTCCATACCCATATATTTGCATACACCAGCGCTCAGATTGTAAAGCCAGTGCTACTAACAATCTCTACAACAAATTGATGACTGTAGAACAAGTATCGACATGAATTAAAAGTTCGTTGAATATGTCTTATTTATTATTAGAAAGAAGCATTGAATCGTAATTTGTGAGGTGGTTCCATCTCCACCTTGATGGTCATCCTCACCTTGATGGTGCTCCTCACCTTGATGGTATTCATCCCCTTGATGGTCATCCTAACCTTGATGGTCCTCCTCACCTTGATGGTCATCCTTACCTTGATGGTCTTCCTCACCTTGATGGTATTCATCCCCTTGATGGTCATCCTAACCTTGATGGTCCTCCTCACCTGATGGTCCTCCCTACCTTGATGGTCATTCTTACCTTGATGGTCATTCTTACCTTGATGGTAGCACTCACCTTGATCGATACCGTCACCTTGATGGTGTAATCAACATTTCTCTTCTCGTCGAGCCTTCTAAGAATGCTAGGTGTCTGCTTCCTCACCTTGATGGTGTAGTCGGCATGTCTTTCCCTGTCGAGCCTCTTAAGAATGGACAGTTTGCCGTTGGTGGCATCTACACTGAAGCGGTTTGAGCCTTGTCCCGTGATGGTGTAGCGAGGGGAGGAGGACAGGTCGGGGTCCCTGGCGGCCACCCTGAGCAGCATCGTGCCAGGGAGGGCGGCCTCACTTACGGTGTGCTGGTAGTGGGAGGTGGTGCACAGGGGTGCGTTGTCTGGGCAAAGTAGACACGTGGAAACGTTATGAACGAAGCTGAAGTCATGAATAAATATCCAATCAAGCGTGTAGGGCTAACTGATGAGTTTATGATTCACCAGTCAATGGAAATGAGAGGGGACGAACATGGGTCGTTGTTTGGACAAAGAGAACTCATTACCACACTGGGAAACTGAGAGTGGAGATTACTCTGACGGTCACCCAGATGGAGGGTTCACAAAAGTACGGCGAAGAGGCGTGGTTATTGTTCTTGAGCATTGCCATCCCACCGCTGGGGCACCGGGCTCACAGGTACCCTGGGTGACCAGTATAAACGCTCCTCTGAAAATATTTTGCAACGTAAAAGTGCTGTCTTACGTTCACTTAGGTCCTTATTTTCAACAAATTTTAGTCTGTTCTAGGTCGAGACAGCAGAAAATGTAACAAATTTCGTGCAGCTTCACTTCCATCCCGCCCAACAGATTTTCACATTTGATGATGATCGGGAAACTCTGGAGTCCATTTAAAATATGAAATGTATGCCACATTCAATTATGTTCACAGTTCTGCCATCTAATGTGGACCATTGATCGTGCACAGATCACTTCGTGTTTACCCTTCACTAGTCAACGACAACATTACAACGTTTCCCTCTTCCTCCTACACGTTTAAATGGGGTGCAATGTCCTCCAATTAGCCGGAGGCCTAATACTCAGTCCCAACAGACACTCTCCAATATGGCGCTATGAACGGACTTCCCGACTATTCCTGCCAAACAATTTCTTCCCTAATTTGCTATGGCATTTGAACTCGTGGGAATTTCCAAAGCACGTTTGGGCAAATTTCCCAAAGGAAATTTAGGTAAGAAATATACACGAGAGGGCCGGTAATAATGGGGAGTTCGCATGCATGCGCTCGTGCGGGGCGAGAACCGAGGATTCATGCTTGGGAGCACATTGTGCCTTTGCCAGAATTGTATACATCAAACATATCGAAAGAAAATGTAGCGAAAGAAAATTTGTTTATGGTTAGCTTTCAACCAAAAAAACTAGACTTTTCCATCGTGGAATTTAACTTCACATGGAATTTTCTTACGGCGATATATCTGGACGACCCTTCTTTGAAGATAGTATCGATTAAATTTTTAATGAGTTCAAATGTCGAGCGAAAATTAATCATTGAAGATTTCTCCTAATCCTCAATCATAAACAAATTTTCTTCCGCTACTGTACGTAACAGCAGGCAGATGTGCCATCCTGCTCCACGGCAGATGTGCCATCCTGCTCCACGGCAGATGTGCCATCCTGCTCCACGGCAGATGTGCCATCCTGCTCCACGGCAGATGTGCTATCCTGCTCCACAGCAGATGTGCCATCCTGCTCCACGGCAGATGTGCCATCCTGCTCCACGGCAGATGTGCCATCCTGCTCCTCGGCAGATGTGCCATCCTGCTCCACAGCAGATGTGCCATCCTGCTCCACGGCAGATGTGCCATCCTGCTCCACGGCAGATGTGCCATCCTGCTCCACGGCAGATGTGCCGTCCTGCTCCACGGCAGATGTGC
>SDVV010024776.1:0-12529 GCA_016164225.1 Gammarus roeselii
TACTCTGTTCGGAGCATTTATAGGATGGCGTTTAAGTATATCAAAGGGTCTTCGTCGTGTTAAAGGCGAAATTATTAAGGGGTTGGTTGCAAGAGCCGTTTGCCGTATTTTCTATGATCAATATTTAAAAAAATATTCCGCTATGTGAGACGTCTTATTTTACCTGACTTCGAAATTAGTAAAAACTATGAAATCAGTAAATCATTCGATAAGCTTATGGATATCACTATAAATTCCTGACATAATAGTAAATTTTGTATCATTCTTTAGACCATAATTTCACTGGTTGGCATGTTGAACCAGTTGCCTAACTGTAACTTCAAAGGACAATTCTAATATTGTAATCATAAAACGTGTCGTACAGATTTTTGTTATTTTCAGCGTGTCCATTTCGGATCAAGGGAGTATGTATTTCCTAATTGGAATCATTACACATAACAATCAAAATCTGACCAATTTTAACAACCCCCACACCAAACACAACTAATAAATGGTTCATCCTGTTCGCTATCCTGTTTTTTCGTTCGTCATCCATACATACCTTCAAAATTGATGTACTCATACCTCCTTTTTGCCTTGATTTCAGAGCTTCCGTCCTCTTTCCCACGTGTCAAGTATCATTCCTCAAGTGTCATACCTCCTCGTTCCTTCAGCTTAGAGCAACCGTCTTCTTTCCCATGAGTCAAGTGTCATTCCTCAAGTGTAACACCTCCTTCTTGCCTTCAGTTCAGAGCTCCCGTCCTTCTTCCCATGAGTCAAGTGCCATTCCTCAAGTGGCATAGCTCTTCTTACCTTAAGCTTAGAGCTGCCGTCCTCATTCCCATGTGTCAAGTGTCATTCTCAAAAGTCATACCTCCTTCTTGCCTTGAGTTCAGAACTCTGGTGCTCCTTCCCATCAGTCCAGTGTCATTCCACTAAGCTGGGAGAGGCTTTTGTTAGCACTGCAAATCTCAGCAGTAACAGAGCAGAAAGGCATTCAACGTTGTAAAGTAAATGCCACTTGCTCTGGAAACTTTTATCTGCAAAGTTGTCAACTCCTATAACCATCATCTCTTGCAATGGAAGAACAAATAACTTTTTAAGAATATATTGAAGTTGCCGTTGCATCTAAATACATAAGCAAACATTCACCATTTTAAGTCGCATCGTGCCACTGCTAGTTCTGTGATGAAAAGTCCTTCGAAAACTTAGAAAGTTAATGATAATCATGAATATGGATAGTCAACCTGAGGTCGCATTGGTCCTAAGAACGTCGGAATTACTTTTTTGGAGTTTCGGGAGTTGCAGCTCCTCGCTTTATAGGAAGGGGCTTACGAAACATGGAAGGGTTGAGGAAATGGTATTAGGGAAATGAGCCAGTTATTGACATGATCAGTGAGGAGAGGCTGCTGTCATGCTTAGTAGACTGGCCTATGCTCATTGACACGTAAACAATGGCATGAGTTATGCCTGGAAAATCCGCTATGCTTGTACGCTTACCAATTTCTAGACGGTCATCAAAGCGGTCCTCACATGAGGTTATAATATATGTTTAATGTTCTTTGAATCTTGGCATTGACATAAGATATTAAATTTAATTACGTGATCTTCAGTCCCTCTTTAACAGCAGAATTTTGCTCCTGCCAAAATTGCAACACCTAAGCTAGGTGAGGTCTCCAGCCCACCGTTCTCCAAACATTCCTTCGATAGCAGTTTCTTGTGTCGCGTCACGGAGAACATGTCGAACAGAAGAATCCATCGAGGATGGGGGTGGGGGTGGGGGGAGCTTGCTCTTTTCTCTGGTCATACTTTAAATTTGTATGATTACATTCAAGATATGGTTTTGTTGATGGCCCAATGATATATGGTTCGGTTCATTTCGTAAGTTGATATATTAAGCCGATGATGTAGAAGCAGCGAGACCACATTTGGCCTTTTTTTTTGTTACAGACTGGTTAGGCAGACTTGCTGTACTTAAGGAATGAATTACCCTTGTTTACGGCCCATATAGAGAGTGCACTCTACCAAGTTTCCAGTTTTATATCACGGAGTGACAAAAGAAGGAAAAAAAATGTCGGGGGTTCTATGAGTTGGTGGAAAGCTTTGGGGAATTGGTAACGCAATAGGGGAGTGGAGGTGCTATGGGAGAGTTGAGGTGTTGAAGTAGAGAAGAGGTACTTTTGGAGATTGAGGAGGCTGTGTGGGATTGAAGGCGCTTCTAGAAAGGGGGGAGTGCAATGGGAGAATGGAGATGCTTTGTGGGAGTTGAGGTGCCTTGTTAGTGGTGGTGCTTTGGGATACGGGAGTTGCAATGGCTGAGGGTAGATGCTTCAGCAGGAGAAGAGGTGATTCTTGGAAGAAGAGGTGCCGTGATAGAGTGGCCGTGTTGTTGAAGGAAGGGAGTACAAGGTCTTGGGATAGGGGGGGGGGGTCATAGGCGGACTTATGAATAGGTAGGGCTTATGTGGTGGAGAAAAGCACCGGTGCCTTGGCTTACTTGAGATGATGTTAGGAGAGTGGGAGTGCTGTGGGAGAGTAGTGTTATGGAGGGAGTAAAAGCGCCGTTGGGATTGCGGAGGTTGAGAACGGAGTGGAGATAATGATGGGGAGTGGAGGCCCTGACGGGGAGTGGAGGTTTTGCGTGGGGCAGTGGACGTGTTGTTGTGAAATTGCAGTGCGGAATACGTGTGGATATGTTATGAAAAAGTGGATATTCCTTAGGGAGAGGTAGTGTTGAAGGTAGAGTGGAGAGACAAAGAAAACTCATTTGGCGCCAATAGGTAAAACGAGACCAACTTCATTGGTACAGGTGGGAGACAAGGATCAGACGTCCCATAAACACATGAAGGGTCTCCTATGCACGAGGAATATTTCCGAAACGAGGCGCTGCGTCAGTTTGTTTATATTCATTGCCAATTCAGACGAAGAGTTAATATTTTCGTTTCCGTAAGGAACGCAAGTGCAATAGTGACGTGATATAAGATTAAAGGACTAAAAGCAGTTTGTTGTTAATAAGACTTATGATGGCTCTAATAGCCATGGTGTTAGACATGGTTAAAGCCATACTGTTAGTCATGATAATCACCATGATAATAGACATGGCGATTACCATGGCGATTATCATGACTAACATTATGGCTTTTACCATGTCTAACACCAAGACTATTTGAGCCACCATAAGTCTTATTTTCAACAAACGCAGTCCTTTAATCTTATAACACGTCACTATTGCACTTGCGTTCCTTACGGAGACGAAATTATTAACTCATCGTCTGAATTGGCAATGAATATAAACAAAGCGCCTCGTCTCGGAAATGTTCCTCGTGCATAGGAGACCAATCATTTGTTTATGGGTGTTCATGGTAATAGCTATATATTTATTCATGTTAATAGTCATGGTAATATTCCTGGTACTTGCCATATTATTAGCCAAGGCAATAATCAATGAAGTAGCTATGGTAATAGCCTTGCTATTAGCTATAGTATTCGTCATAGTTAAAGCCTTATAATAAGCCATGGTAATATACATGGCATGTAGCCAAGATAATAACCATTGTAATAACCATTTTAATAGCCATGGTAATAGCCATGGAAATAGCCATGGTAATAGTCATGGTAATAGCCATGGTGATAGCCAAACCTTAGCAGTTTCGTATGAAGAAACCGACATGAATATTGTACGATTTTGTAACTGAAATTTCATAATTCAGCTCTAATTGGGACAAATGTTAAGTGAACGCATACAATCACTAAACCTATTTCCAGCAAAATGATCGTATCAAACGTATTTTAAGTTTTTAGGATTTTCATGGACAGACAAACCATAAGATCCTGAGGCTCTGATTCCTCTGTGCTTGACACATCCCTACCGTCTTCAGCCTCACATTGAATTTCAGAGGACACATTCCTTCCGTCCGCACCATCTTTTTGCGATGCAAATTACGCAGCCTCACCTGTTCTAACCTAATTATCCTCAGTTTATCATTGCACAGAAGGAGCCTAACCAATAAGATTATCTTTATCTTATTTCCCTGAAGATGACTCATCTCTGACGTCCTCAGCCTCTAATAGCTCTGTTGAGTACACATCTCATCACTGCTATCCTGAGCCTCTCAATGTTCTGTTGGGAGCCCATCTCTACGGTCCCCAGTCTCCCATTGCTTTGTAAAATACTTATTCCAGTTGTTCTAGGCTACACATTTCCCAACCTCCCTCAGCCTCTAATTGCTTTGTAGAGAGATCCTCCTTCCGCCCTCAGCATCTCCGTGCTATGTACAGGACTTATCCATGCCAGCATCAGCCCTGACTTGCTCTGTCGAGCATACATCACTGACGTCTTGAGCTCCTCAGGGCTCTGTAAACGCCTCATTCCAACCAGCCTCACCTTATCATTGCTCTGTAGAAGACTCATCCCTACCATCGTCAGGCTCCCAGTGCTCTGCAGAAGACAATTCCTAACCATCGTTCACCTCACAGTGATCTGAAGAGTGTACACACTTCCCTGTCATTCTCAGAGTTTCATTGCTTCTGGAGGACCCATCCCCACCGTACTCCGTTTTTCACTGCTTAGTAGAGTACTCATACAAACCACCCTCAGCCTTCGCGGCTCTGTAGAGACTCATTCCGACCGTCCTCGGCCTCTCAGTGCTCTGTTGAGGACACATCCTTAAGTCTTCGATCTCTAGCGGCTTTAGATTGGACACATCCTTTAGTCTTCGAGCAGAAGTGGCTTTAGATTGGACACATCGCCACTGTGTTTCTAAATGCTATTCCGAGAACACACCTCGACCGTCCTAAGTCACTACTCGCTCTCCATAGGACACATTTATAGCGTACTCAGTTACGCATTGCCCAATATGGTACTCATCCCTCCGTCCCCAGCTACTCAGGGTTCCGCAGAACACACGTGAATACCGAAATTTGCCTTTCATTGCTCTGCAAATGACTTATCCTAATATTCCTCAGCCTCTCAGTCCTTGTAAGCTGTACTCTGCCCTCATTACTCAGTTGATGACTCATTGTTGCTGTCTCCAGCTTCTCGCTGATCTGTATAAGTCTCACCCTAACCGGGTTCTGCCTTTCGTTGCTCCGTATTGGATTCACCCACCCAGTTCTCCTTCTCTCGTTGCTCTGCATTAGAGGTTGAGTAATGAGAGGTGGACAACACCAGGGAAGTGTTCTCTGGAGAGCAATTATAGGCTGCAGAGCACTGCGAGGCTAATGATGGTAACGCGTCCACTGTATAGACGAATGAGAGGCTGAGGAGGGCCATTTGAGACCGAGGGCGCATGGGACGAATCCAAGAGAGGAAACATGCTTACCATCTTTAACTTCATTGTGTCACGTATAATACACATCTATATCGTCCTCAGCCTCTCATTGCTCTGTAGAGGACTCATCCCCCTCTACCACATCCTCAGCCTTTCAGTGAATGTTACTGGACTCATCCCTACTGTCTTAATCACCTCATAGCCCTGTGTTCTGTATAGATTTCATCTTTACCTTTCTATAACAAAACAGTACTAGCGCCCATCTTTGCTTCGCGAGCCCCAGAAGTTTTTTTGATCCAAAGTTGGTGTGCAATTACCCGAAGTATTGTACTTGGAGCCGTCCTGGCCAACTTCGGCAATGAGCTTAGAATCTTCCTGACCAACTTTGGCAATGAGCTGAGAATCTTCTTGACCAACGTGGGTAATGAGCTAAAAACAGTCGTGGGTAATGAGTTAAAACAGTCGTCGGTAATGAGCTAAAAACAGTCGTGGGTAATGAGCTACAAACAGTCGTGGGTAATGAGCTGAAAACAGTAGTTGGTAATGAGCTAAAAACAGTCGTGGGTAATGAGCTAGAAACAATCGTGGGTAATGAGCTAAAAACTGTCTTGGGGAATGAGCTAAAAACAGTGAGCGTTGCCAAGGCTGTCTTACGTTAAAGGTCTGGAAGTCACTATCCGCGTTTTACCAGGAACCGAAAAGGATTTTCACTATCACCCAATGAGCACGTGAAAGTGTTCAGTTTGTGAAAAAATGTAAACGGTATTAGATCGAAGTTTGTAACTCTTACTATTAAATGCAAATAGATATCCCAAATAGTTAATGCACGACATTTATTTATCCTGTTCTCATCAATGCTACAGTAGAGGTGCTTCAGAACAAAAATCTGTACAGATAATCGTAATATATGGTTAGTTAGATTAGATAAGGATAGTTCATGAAATAATGAGTTTCTAGAAGTGTATTATTGGAATTTCTTATTTATTTTAATCAGGAAGGTGTGATTATAGTAATGCTATCATGACACAGTGGATTCTGTGGAGGTTATAGGGTAAGTTAGGCTGACACAAAGGAAGATAGTGATGGATAAGGAGAGCTTAGGCCGAATAAGGGAGACAGGAAAGACGTAGAAGCTAAATAGTACCATTTGATTTGAATGAGTAACGATTTATCCAGAAGCTTCTAAAAATGACTGTGTAAGTAATTAAACACAGTTATGGTAGAGATTCTGGGATCATAGCAGACAGATTAACACAAAAATTAGAGGGTCCTTCTCGACAAGCCGAAGCAGTATTGAACCGTTCGATAACATGAGTAAACAATACCATGTGAAACAATAAATGCTCCAAAACAAAATGTATTACACGCCTAAGTATACAATATCACATAGTTACTCTTTCTTAATGTAGTTCAACACACGTAGGCTTGCACTTGACTCGCGAGACATCGTACGCTCTTTAACAGCTGAGTCGCTGAAGCTATAGCTGGCTGCCCGGGGACGATGCCGAGCTTGCGTAAGGCCATGACGTTGACTACCTTATCGCAGCTTCAGACGCTGACTCGCGGCGGTCAGTGGAGACCATTCACCTCCCATCAATCTAGGACACGAAAGACGTGTTAATCCTCGGACCAGTCAGAGCCAATCATCCACCATAGCTATAGGGAAAAACATATCTCATGTAAGTTGGATGTGCGGGCGTTGAGAGTGGAGGGTGGAATAGTGTCAGACCGTCTGCTGGTGGAAGGAAGATCAAGAGTGGTGTCCATTGAGTGACGCAGTGCTTGTATTGCTCCGCTATACAATGGCAACAGAGATAATTATTCATGCTGCAACTCAAGAGGCATCAGTTTAATATGTGTTGTCGGTAAGCTGTACGGACATTTCTGATCAAAAGGATTAGAGACTACGGATGGCTCAATTGAAGACGAACAGTGTGTCTTTTGGTGGGGTAGAGGGAGTGCCGATCAGATTTTTGCATGATGACAAGTATGTTGTAGATAAAGGATGTATTCTAGGCCATCATGAATTTGGAAAAGGCCTACGACAGGGTTGACTGGAAAGCGTTGTGGAGGGTGGTTCCATTGTATTGAGTGAGCGGAAAGCTGTTGAAAGCGGTTTAGATTTTCAATGTTGACAGTTTAACATATGTCAATGTGGGGAGCGAGGTGAATGACTGATTTACACTGAAAATGGATCTGAGACAAGGCTGGGCTATGTCCCCCTGGCTGTTCAATTTCTACATGGATGGAGTGGTCAGGGAGGTGAATGCTAGTGCATTGGGTCGTGGCTTGAAGCTGTTGGAAACAAATGGGCGGAGATTTCAGTTGAGACAGTTACTTTTTGCTTATGATACGGTACGGGTGACGGATTTAGAGAAGAAGCTGTGTAGGTTAGTATCGGAGTTTAGTAGAGTGTGTGAGAGGAGGACGCTTCAAGTGAACGGGGGTGAAAGTAAAGTAATAGGATGCTGAAGGATTGTTGACGAGAGCAGAATTAGTGTCCTATTAAATGGAGAGTTATCTGAGTAAGTTCAAGGTTTTACATATTTGAGCTCCCATGCGGAAAATTTTTAACTAGTAGAAACTGAGGTGGAGTCGCGAGTAAAGAAAGGGTTTGAAGTTTTGGGTGCAATGAAGAGTGTATTGAGCTGTAGGACATTGGGGATGGAAGCAACGAGAGGGTTGAATGAGCGTGTAGTTGTCTCAACTGTGCACTACGGAGCTAGGACTTGAGGGGCGAGGGCAGAAGAGAGAAGAAGGCTGAATGTTTTCGAGATGAAATTATTGAGGAGGTTAGCTGCTGTGATGTTGAGAAACAGGTTCAATAACGACATGGTTTGAATTAGAACAAGGAGGGTGAAGAAGTTAGAGGACTGAATGGATGCTCGTGTTCTGAGATGGTTCGGGCACGTGGTTAGCGTGGATGAACAGAGATTGGTGAGAACGGTGATGCTGGCAGAGGCGAGTGGACTTAGGCCTAGAAGTAGACCCAACTTTGGTTAGATGGATGGTGCTAGGCAGGAGTTAGGATGGAGACTTGAGTGTGTGGGTAACGAGAGAGCGTACAATGAATAGTGGTGAGTGGAGAATGATTGTGAATGGTTGATTTCTTACGCTGCCCTGATGTACTTCCCCTTCCCGCCCTTGGCATCTGTGTTGTGAGACGGGCTGGTCGTGTGTGTGTGGGAGGGGGAGGGGCGCTCATCATGACGTGGCAGGGGTAAACCAGTAGCACTGTCGGGCCCTGCTGCTGACACTGACCTCGGACGGCACTCTTGGCCTGGAGGGTGTATTGCCGGGTCTTCCGGCCAAACCCTTAAGTGCATCAGGGCTAAGTTGTGTGAGTGTGAGTGTATGTGAGGAGTGTGAGGTGCGCCTTGTGCTATGTAAGAGATTTTGGTGACCTTTTTTCATGTTCTCAACTCTGCAATGAAGCCTTTCTTGTTATGATTGATCGCAACATGCTTTGGAGAGCTGTAAACTTTAATATATAATGCCTGTGCAGTACCAATTTTAGGTATTCAGAAAAATAGAAAAAACGAACATACTCCCACCTAGGTCTTCTGAAAATCCCTTTGACAATACATTTTAATATGGCATATTGTTCTAAAATATCAAGTTAGTGTCTATACAATTTCATTTGAATACATTCATCAACGTCTGTTTCTATTCAAAAATTCCACTCGAGGACTGGGAGACCTGGACTGTATCGACCGGACTGTCTCTTACCTTGTTAGCAACTACCCATTGGTTAGGATTCAGTTCCCAGGACTTTTACACGCAACGTAATGTTTACTGCCAAATCACAGAAGCCGGCTTCTTGCTGACTATAATGAAGGGAGTCGGGAGATGAGCTAGGATGCTGTTAATTAAGGTCTGAAAACCCAATTCGTTGCAATGCTCTTGCATTATTGCGTGGACTAATTAACGCTCTTCAGATGAATGCAACCCGTGGATAAATTACTTCGACGCTGATCCTGGCTTTGATGAGATTTTTTGGGAAGTTGTTCAGGCGTTTGAATTGAAGCAGCAACTGAGGCACGGAGTTCTTCGTAAAGGTGACCGTGTGGGAATAATGACAGAGGTGATGAGAGGGTTGTGGATAAACCCTCGTATCGTCACGTTTGGTTGTTAGGGATTTTTTTTTATGTGGATGTAAGTCAGATGTAATTAGAACAGATTAACGGATAGAGGTTTACTATATTCATGAATAGAGGTAATGGTTTAGTATATTCCTCGTTGTCATTTTATCACAACCATAGAGAAAGGAGCTGCATGGAAGAACTGAGCGGCTTCTCATACGTTTTATCTTGAATTATATTATGATGGAAAAGCGATGGTTCTTAATAATTAATTGACAGCAACAACGACACCAATAAATCTGTGACGGACACTATTATCAATTTTCTGCGGAGAAGGATTCTGCAGATTCGCTCCTAGCTGATATTCATAACGTGTCAACGCGGCTCTTATAATCCTTATTATATCTATGTATTTGATTTATCAGAAAAAAATAGTTTATACTTATTTCTTCCACTAAAGCCCTTATAGTCTAGAGTAAATCACACATTGTTTCCATTATTTCCATTAGCTCTGCTTGCTCCACTTCCAGTTTATATACAGCCAACACTTCTGGTGTAGTTTAGCTCGCTCCTTGTGGGCGTTTTCATGCACGTATCGCTGCTGTAGTTGTTGGTTATCAGACATGTGCTGATGACAAGCGGTATGGAACCTCTCTTTCATATACTCAAATTTCATGACACGATGTGGTTTAAAACGTTTCAATACCGATCCATTTTCTTTCAATTTAAGTGTGAGTGACAGGGATCATCATTTTCAATATTGAAGCTCGTAATCTATATTCAGCCCATTTCGATCTAAGGCTCCATTCACTGAAGCTTCTCAGATACGATAGCTTTAAGTCAATGAAATGAGCAGTCGAGAGTTAGAGAAGGGCTTACGGCAATGGTGAGCAAAAAGAAAGCGGGTTGAAGAAACGGTGTCCAGAGTTACAAAAGAGCTTACGGCAAAGATGAACAAAAAGGAAGGGAGTTGAATGAACGCAGTCCAGAGTTACAGAAGGGCTTACGGCAACGATGAGCGAAAAGAACACGAGTTGAATGAACGCAGTCCAAAGCAACAGAAGGGCTTACAGCAATGGCGAGCGAAAAGAATAGGGAGTTGAATGAACGCAGTCCAGAGTTACAAAAGGGCTTACAGCAGAGATGAATGAAAAGGAAGGGAGTTGAATGAACGCAGTTCAAAGTTACAGAAGGGCTTACGGCAATGGTGAGCGAATAGAAAGGAAGTTGAATGAACGCCGTCCAGAGTTACAGAAGAACTTACGGCAACGGTGAGCGAAAAGAAAGCGAGTTGAATGAATGATTTTGGTGCTCCTTGCTGATAGTTGGTAATGGAAAACTCGTCGAAAATAAATTTTAAATTTACTGAAATCTCATTTTATTTGCACGCATTGTGCACGGCTTGGACACAATATTTATTGTGGGGCCTTTAGGCAGTTTTCAATGATATTACATGCCAAGTACTTCATGTTCAGGGTTACGGAGGAAAAACTCACGCCAGGAAGCTCATTCAAAATTGAAACAACGTATTCTGGAGTATAGGTTTGGTGTTTTAAACCATCAATAAATCCTAAGGTAATCTACGTATTTCCCCGTTCATAAAGTAGTTGAAAAAATTATGACAAATCATCCATTTGTATGTTTATTAGGACAAGTTTACTTAGGATTCACATTTTGGCATTGAAGTTTAACAAATTTTTCTCAATACAACGAAACTTTCGGAGGTTGAACGTCGGTTTCTCTTCGTTTTGGCAAAGATAACTCCAGATAAAGAAAATTATGTTCCTGAGTCTATTCCATTCACTGTATGCCCTATGTATTTGATCAGAAGTTCACGCTAAACAGACACAGGAGGATGGTTTATTCCATCCTCGATTACGGTCCACTTTGGCTGCTCTTGGCTCAGCAACTTCAAGGCTCATAGTTCTCATTTTTGCGTGGTTCTGTTCGTTTCAATTACAAAACAATAATAGTTAGCAACTGCGTTCTACTATATTCGAAAGTCCAACTCAAAGAACACGGAGAAAAATATAATATTTTCATATCTTCGTAATTTTCCGCGTCGCTGCGAACAAAAACAATCGCCCCTATTTCCCTTGTAGTTGATCTGTTCCATAAGAGTTTGTTATCGTATGTGAAGTAAGAAAAACTGAGAATTTGGACATCTATTCACGATGTAAATAATTTATTTCAGAAAAATCTATCCACACTATATTTGAAGGAGATAGAATTGGACAAACAGAAATTCAACGAAAATACTCGAATATCAAATTCATCGAAATCTCATAATTTGTGACGGCATTGATTGTTGCTGAATAAATTCACAATAAGCGTCTGACGATTCTGTTATAACTTTATGACCTGTAGCAAGCTGGTAGATCTGTATCTATTACTTGTCCCATTTCATCAAACTGCTCAGTACCGACTCCAAGTCCCTTTACCATCACACCTTTCGGTGACAATTCAATGTTCCACGACCGTCAAACGACTCAGTAACGATTCCATGTCCCATTGCAAGCAGGGTAGTTGTAGTGACGACTTCATGTCATATTACCATCAGTCATGGTCTGTAAGGACTCCATGTCCCATTGCAAGCAGGGTAGTTGTAGTAACGACTTCATGTCAAATTACCATCAGCCATGGTCTGTAAGGACTCCATGTCCCATTGCAAGCAGGGTAGTTGTAGTAACGACTTCATGTCATATTACCATCAGTCATGGTCTGTAAGGACTCCATGTCCCATTGCAAGCAGGGTAGTTGTAGTAACGACTTCATGTAAAATTACCATCAGTCATGGTCTGTAAGTATTCCATGTCCCATTGCAAGCAGGGTAGTTGTAGTAACGACTTCATGTCATATTACGATCGACCAGGTCTGTAAGGACTCCATGTCCCATTGCAAGCAGGGTAGTTGTAGTAACGACTTCATGTCAAATTACCATCAGTCATGGTCTGTAAGGACTCCATGTCCCATTGCAAGCAGGGTAGTTGTAGTAACGACTTCATGTCATATTACCATCAGTCATGGTCTGTAAGGACTCCATGTCCCATTGCAAGCAGGGTAGTTGTAGTAACGACTTCATGTAAAATTACCATCAGTCATGGTCTGTAAGTATTCCATGTCCCATTGCAAGCAGGGTAGTTGTAGTAACGACTTCATGTCATATTACGATCGACCAGGTCTGTAAGGACTCCATGT
>SDVV010024777.1:0-12529 GCA_016164225.1 Gammarus roeselii
TGTGACAACAGAGTGGACAAAAAATGCTTTCAGTCAAACCCTCAGTCGGAGAATGGGAAACAAAGTTCACCAACAGAAAAGACCAAGTGTTCATCAACCGCTTGTGCACGGGACACACGTGGATAACTCACAACCACCTGATGGATGTCGATATAGGACCAAACGCGCCACCTTGCCCCTGTTGCCACCAAGTAGCTATCAGCGTGAAACACTTACTGATGGATTGCAACGCACTCGCGGCAGCCCGACGAGCGTTCCTAGATCCCCCGTGCAACCTATAAAGCCTACTCACGGACCCAACCTACCGTAAAAAGCTTATCGCTTTCGGAAAACACACCGAACTATACGAAGCTGTCTAAACCTCAAACACCTGTGCTACTGAGGTGGTCTCTCCGCCCCATTACGCACAGAAATAACAACACATTCTACGAAGATACACATTAACTCTTTACTCTCTCGTACGCGCTAGTACGCCAATATGCCACAATTGAAATATGTACTGACTTCATCTTGACATGACTAATATTTTCGCACGCGAGGCTGTGCGAACTTACCTGAATCAACGACTGTCGCGCCCTACGGGGGAGCCTATTATGACTCACGTTGAGGCTCCGGTGGAAATGGGGCTCAAATCAAATCAAATGAGGCTCAAATCAAATCAAACTCGTTCTTGCATATATTCCAGTGTAAATTCACACTCCTACAAAACCAGTTACATCGCAACCTGGAAACTGGCATCTTGCCTTCTCTTTTTAAAATGATAATGATTATTGATTGAGCTTCTCCAGCTATAAACAAGAGGCGAGATGCATAATTGGGTCGCAGGAAGTAGGCCATGACTCACAGTAGCCTGCTCTTGTGAGGTGAATTTGAGTAAAATCAAAATTCTAGAGTGAACTGGTTACCGAGGAAGCTAACCATTGGAACTCCATGAAGCTCGAGAATCTTAATCTTGGCTAAAGCGACTACCTCACACTGCGCGGATATTTTCGAGGAATAAATTGGCCATGTGTTAGAAATTCCTGTCACTGTAATCTAATCAAAGTTGGCCTGTTTAGACACCTCCCATTGCGTCTGTCAAGTTCACGTCCCAACCGAGGGGGTGAACACACTTATTTCTCTTCAGGCTCCTCTGTTGATCACCCTTCACTATCTCTCATTTTCTACACTATCCTGAATTAACTGACCGTTTATTTATCTCATTTGCATCTTGTGTTGACTTCAAATTTCATTTATCATATCTCAAATAATTCCTTCAAAAGTTTCCATATAGTCGTTCTGCACACACAGGGGTCCCAACTTTGCTCCCTTCGGGTGGCTAATTACAGACGAGTTGGAGAATCCCTACACTGAATGATTATCTCGTGCACAGCATCCCTGTTTTCTGTCTTCTCGCTGCCGCCCGTGGAGTGCTGGGACCATATGGCCTCAGCACCTTACGAGTTCCTGTACCTCCTGTGACACCTGTACAATACCTTTGACATTCACGGCGTAAAAGACGTTGACTTTACGCAGTAGTTAACCTAAATCTAATCTATAAAGATGTCTAAAACTTGTTGCTGCACTTGTTGCTGGTTTGATGTTCGGCGCCAGAGGGACTCAGACTCAAGTGCACAACAAAAAGTTTCGTCATTCTAATCTAATCCGTTCAGACAGCGGGAGACAGAAAGTCAGGAAGCAATGAGAAAAGCCATCCCAATAACTTGTGCGATAGGATCTTTCGAGACGCAAACCCTGATCCCTTAACTGGCATCAACCCCCGCCCATCTCCTGCCGCCTACCCCGCTGCATTTTGCCGCCCCTAACTTCTATTTGGGTATGATTGACAGCGTCGGCAGGTGTTGTCAGGGGTGAACACGAGGCACGCGGCTGGTGCGGCAGCACGGTTCTCTTTCCTGGCGCTGCAAACGAGCGCCTCGTCGGGGCTCGAGTTCCGCAGGAGCTCAGCGTGGACAGGGACACAGCCCTCAGTGCCTGGGCTCGAGAATCGCAGGGGCTCAGCGTGGACAGGGGCACAGCTCTCGGTACCAAGGCTCGAGTACCACAGGGGCTCAGCATGGACAGGGACACTGTCCTCATTACCTGGACTGGAGTACCGCAGGGGCTCCATCCCGTGTTGTCTCATGGAGGGCCTCCACAGCCACAGGGTAACACGTGTCCTCATTCGTTATCTCTGATCTGTTATGTCCGGGCTGATCACAGACTGTTGGAACACCTCCCTACCATCAGATCATGCTTACACTAGCCCACGGTGACTGGCGAGGGAGTGTCTTCGGATACCCTTCTATCAGATTACATTGTCTAATGCAGCCATATCATAGTTTTCTGTCCAGAAACACCCTATTCAAAGCAGCCATTAGTAATACGTACAGTAGTTTAGGAATATGTGGCAACAAGTAAAGATTTTTAGAATTCCCATTAGGTCATTTAAGGTATTTATTTACTATTTTAAATATAATACCGTTGGCCTAGAGGAAGACTGAAGTTTGTGTGGATGGATGGCGTGAAGTAGGCTTTAGGGAGGAGAGACTCAGTGTGAAGATAGCGAGAGAGAGTGAAATGGATAGGCGTGAGTGCTGAATCATTGTTGTTTGATGAGTTTTGACGCGGTCCTGACGCGTTTCTCCGCCCTTGGACGAAAGTCTGAGAGGGCTGTATGCCGATTATGACGCAGCAGCGATAAATCAGGGAAAGCTGCCGGACTACGCTGCTGGCACTGATCTCGCACCTCATTTCTGATCCGGAATGTTTTGCGAAGTTTTGGCCGGACCCATCAGCTTGGAATGGCTAAGTTTTGGTGTGTGTTAGGTGCGACCTACGGGTATTCACTGCCCCCCCCCCCTTCTTTGGGATTCGGCCTCGCGTCCGTATATAATACAGTAACTAAATGGAATTTAAGTCAATTGCTTGTTGATAAATTATTGTCTCTATGTAAATTATGAACCATTATCGAATTTATGTTTGCTAATGTGCATGGCCTTATAGCCGGGGAGTTAGAAGGCCTTGTAGCCGGGGCGTTAGAATCTTGCTACAGTATCCACCGCGTGTCTTAAAAGGCGACTGAAAGGAGCGGAGCAAAGGGGCTAGGAATCCCGTTCTCTGTTGTACGAATGAGGTAAAGAGGAGAGAGATTGGTGAGATGTTTGTTAGGAGGAAGTTTGAAGTGTTGGCGCTGAGTGAGACGAAATTGAAAGGTAAGGGTGAATGTGAGTTTGGTGTGGTAAGTGGAAGAAAGTCTGTTGTAGATGAAGGTTGGGCACGAAAAGGTGTGGTCCTGATATTGAGTGATCGGTTGGCTCGTAGCGCTACCGAATGGAAGGAGGTGTCCTCAAGATTGATGTGGGTGAAAGTTGAGTTAGGCAAAGAAAGATGGGCATTTGTGAGTGCTTACGGACCTGGCAGCAGGAGGAGTGAATTTTAGAGGGAGCAATTCTGGACTGACCTAAGTGAGTGTATTGAGAGTTTTGGAGGTCATTTCAATGTAGTTGTACTGGGTGACATTATTGCGAGAGTTGGATATGTAGTGGTGGAGAATGTGATAGGAAGGTATGGCGTTCCCGGTAGAAATGACTGAAGAAAACCTGATAGGTCTGTGTATGGAGCAGGAGTTGATAGTCGGGAACAGTTTGTTCAAGAAGCGATATATCCACAATTACACATGGGTAAGGATGGCCCGTGGTGGAAAGAGCACTGATGGATTTTGTGCTGATATCTAGGAGAGTGGTGGGGAGGCTGTTGGATGTGCGGGTGTTGAGAAGGAAGGGTGGAGGAGTGTCTGACCACCAGCTGGTGGAAGGGAGATTGAGAGTGGAGCAAAAGTGGACGGGCAACAAACGAGAAGGAGGAGGAAGAGCGGTAGTGAAAATGAATGGACTGAATGTGAGAAGTAGTGCAGAGGAGTTCCAGCAGGCGTTGAGGGAAGAATATGACAACGTGAGAGGACAGGACCTGAGAGATGTGGAGGAAGAATGAGAGACGTTAGGGATGCGTTGCTGAGATGTGCGAAGAAGGTGTGTGGTGCGCGCCTTGTGGGCGAATGCAGAAGGAAAGGTTACGAGTGGTTGAACGAGGAGGTCAAACATGGCGATGGTATGGAAAAGAGGAGCATTTGAGGAGTGGTTGCAGGTGGAGTCGGTGGTGGCTTATGAAACCTACAAAGAGAGGAAAAACAAGGTGAAGCTGGTGGTGAGAGAGCCAAAAGAGACGCTGATGCCAGGTGGGGACAAACGGTTGTGCCACAGTTTTGAGGAGAACAAAAAGATGTTCTGGAAGGAGGTGAAGAGGGTGAGAAAGGGAGAGACCGGAAAGGAGGAAGTGATGAAAGATGAAAACTGCCAGTTTTTGTTGGAAAATGGTGATGTACGGAAGAGGTGGCACGAGTATTTTGATGAGTTGTTGAATGTCGAGGATGACAGAGGGGCTGACATTGTTGCTGTGGGTGGTGGTGCTCGAATGCCAGTTTTGGGAGAAATACTTGTGGCGGACACTACCAGGGAAGAGGTGCAGAAGGTGGTGGAGGTGATGAAAGCAGGGAAAGCCCCTGGTTTGGATGACTTTGCGACCGAGTGCCGAAGAAGGGTGGAATAATGATTGTCGAGTTGTTGGTGAGGTTACTGAACTTGTGTTTTGTGGCAGGCGTGGTACCGATTGAGTGGCACAGTGCCTGCATTGTTCCGCTATATAAGGGCGAAGGAGATAAAAATGAATGCTGCAACTCGAGAGGTATCAGTCTGTTATGTGTGGTTGGTAAGTTGTACAGGAGAGTGCTGATCAAAAGGGTTAGAGGCTGTACGGACTGCGTAATTGGAGAGGAACAGTGTGGCTTTAGGGGTGGTAGATGGTGTGCTGATTAGATTTTAGCAGAGACAGGTCTGTGAGAAGTACCTAGCCAAAGGAAAGGATGTGTTCTGGGCCTTCATGGATCTGGAAAAGGTATACGACAGGATTGACAGGGAAGCGCTGTGCAGGGTGTTGCGTTTGTATGGAGTGGGCGGACATCTATTGAAAGCGGTGCAGAGTTTCTGTGTTGGCAGCCGAGCATGTGTCAGAGTGGGAAGCAAGGTGAGTGATCGGTTCACAGTGAAAGTGGGACTGAGACAAGGCTGCGTGATGTCTCCCTGGCTGTTCAACCTCTATATGGATTAAGTGGTCAGGGAGGTGAACGCGAGTGTGCTGGGTCTTGGCGTGGAACTGTTGGAAGCGAATGGGCGGAGTTGGCAGTTGAGCCAGTTGCTATTTGCTAATGATGCGGCCCTGGTTGCGGATTCAGAGGAGAAGCTATGTAGGCTAGTGTCTGAGTTTGGTAGAGTGTGTGAGAGGAGGAAGCTTCGAGTGAACGTGGGTAATAGTAAAGTAATGAGGTGCTCGAGGACTGTCGATGCGAGCAAAGTTAGTGTCCCCCAAATTGGAGAGCACTCGGAGGAAGCTCAGTGTTTTAGATATTTGGGCTCCCATGAGGAGATAACTGGACTAATGGAAACTGAAGTGAGGGCGCGAGTGAAGGAGGGGTGTAAAGTGTTGGGTGCACTGAAGAGTGTAATGAGCTGAAGGACGTTGGGGATGGAAGCAAAGAGAGGGCTGTATGAGGGTGTTGTTGTCCCAACTGTGCTCTACGGAGCTGAGACTTGGGGGTGAGAGCAGAGGAGAGCAGAAGGTTTAATATTTTCGAGACGAAATGTTTGAGGAGCATGGCTGGAGTAACGCTGTGAGACCGGATCACCAACGACGTGGTTCGAATCAGAACAGGTATGGTGAAGAAATTGGAGGACAGAGTGGATTCGCATGTTCTCAGATGGTTCGGGCACATGGAGAGGATGGACGAAGGGTGAGGAATGCTAAGGCGAGTGGTCGCAGGCCTAGAGGTGAACGAAAGTTCGGGTGGATGGATGGTGTGAAGCAGGCGTTAGGAAGGAGAGACATGAATGTGGAAGTAGCGAGAGAGCGTGCAACGGACAGGCGTGAGTGGAGAATGGTTGTGAATGGTTGATTTTGACGTCGCTCTGATGTGCTTTCCCGCCCTTGACTTCCCGTTGTCAGGATGGTCTTGGGGGGGGGGCGGCCATTATAACGCCGCGGGGGTAAACCAGTGAAAACTGTCGGGCCCCGCTGCTGACAACGGATCCGCGGACTGCACTCGTGAGCCGGAGTGTATGTTGCGGGGTTACCGGCCGGACCCTTCAGCACAAAAGGGCAAAGTTGTGTGAGTGTGAGCGTATGAGGGTGTGAGGTGGGCCTTGACGTCGGCCACTCCCCTTTCTAGGGGATGCGGCCTAGTGTCTGTATCTGTATGCTGTGCATGGTATGCTCTTTGATAGATGAGACACAAGGCCGCATCCTCCAAATAAGGGTGGCCGAGTCAAGATGCTCCTCACACTCCTCTTCTGCACTGTTAGCATCAATCAATGATAAAGCCGTAATGGATGGCTGTGATGTTTAATCTCGTGGAAGGATATCTTTGGAAGTCTTTCTTGTCAGTCTCCAACCACCTCACCACCACCCCCTTCCGTATCACCACCACCTCCATCACGGTGTTGGGCTAACAATATTACTCACCGCCACCACCACTCCCCCCGATTCCCCCCCCTTGATCTTGTCAGCCATCGAAGCAGCTCGAAGATGCTGGTGTGACTGGCGTTGTTGTGATTTACCCATCTGCCGAGTGTTATTGGAAATGCCTTCAATATGAGCGCAGAGCTTCTTTGTTGAGTGTTACACCGTGTGCAGAGCCTCCCGTTTTCATCACGTCTGGTTTATTCATTAACCCTCTATTAATCAACTAACTTGCTCGTCAATTTTACTTCTAATTTCAGCGCTTCGTTTGGTTTTAGTTCAAGTTGAGAGTTAGGCGCATGTAGAGATGGTCATATCCTGGTTTCGTTATTTTATTGACCGGAATACCCTCTGCGCGCATTGCTCTCAGCTCGTCAACAGAGAAAGTTTGGCGGGATGTCTCTGTAACTAATAGCTGTTCTTCTATTAAGACGACGTGTAGCTATTCCATTGACACCGTACTTCACCACCGGCTCAATTTTTTTCCGAGATTATCTGCTCTGTTCAACTCAAGCCTAAAACGACCAAATATCCTTAAATGTCGGTTTTTCGTCGGTGTAGAAAGCTTTGAAAAATGTATGTATAAAACGAAAGCTTGCATAGGAATTATGAAACTATTCTGTATAAGAAATGGTTCTCGCCCATCCATGCCGTAAAAAAAGTGAAATTAAAAATCTAAAGAAAATGCACAGTTTTGCCAGGTGGGAATCAACAATTGTATGTTGCCTCTTGTTCGGCATAAATCACTGCGTTGACCTCCCCTTAGCCCTGCTCTTAGCCCTGCTCTTAGCCCTGCTCTTAGCCCTGCTCTTAGCCCTGCTCTCTCATTTTTTCTTGTGGGAGACCGGTGTTACCTGCGATACATTCCTTTCCGCAGCGTTGAAGGCCACCTTATTTCACTGGTTGGTATCCTCCTCTGACTTTCCTTTAGTTATTAATTCCTGGAGTGCAAGATTCGTGTTTCAAAGCCATACAAGGTGTAGTCAGCATGCTCATGACAACCCTCCCTCCCAGCAGCTCACTGTATTAAATCTCTAGTCTTCTCAGCAATGTTTGATAACTTGCACTCGTAGGTGTGTTCCTACCCTCATTAGCTCGCCTGCACAGTCCCTGCTTATCTCACTTCACTTGATACTAATGAAGTCCGACTCAATCCCGCAGAATTGTAATCGTTCTGCACATAACCGTAATTTCACCTGGTTCATCGGTATTGCGTGCTTTCTACTTCATTTTTTCAGCAAGCTTTCTAAGTTCCTGCATATTATAACTTCTGTTATCTTGATTCTCTCGATAAAATTTATTTCTCTTTAATGTAGTAAGAGCCACTGTGTTAGCATGCGCTTCTGCTTTTATTCGAATGAATCTTGGTGAGGAAACAGTACAGAGACTATTTCTGAGAGAATCTTGATAACATTCGTCGAAAGTAATTTTGACCGTTCTCAACATTTTTATCTCAACATTTTTCGAAAAGTGCAAAAAAAAAGCGTCGAATTTTCACGATATTTTTTTTTTGTATTCGACCTTTCCTCTGTAATCGGGTTTTCTATGTCCTGCGACTATATCGCCGATATTCGGGGTCCTATGTCTTGCGACTGTATCGACGATCCGAACACTCTCCCGCACTATATAAGTGAGGGCTGCCATACCTCGTCATTCATGAGGGCTGGTGATGAACGGCTTCCTGTTAGAAAATTGAGGGTACTGCCAGCGTAGAGCTTGAGGGGAGCACGGGGCACAGATTTTCTGGGCTTTGAAGTAAAGGAAAACCTTGTCGCAACCGTTGTTTCTTTAAGATAGCAGGGGGAGGAGGAGACCCCCTATAGCTCCTACTACATTAGAGAAATAGCTTCTTATCGAGAGAATTGAGATAACAAAAGTTATATTCTCTTCCTTTCGTAAGAGCCATAGTGTTTGCATAGAAAATACCATCATGTAGCGCAAGCTGGCCTATGCCAGAAGAGCACAGAAATTGGATGGATTGGCTGCCTCTTAAACTGAGTAGGTTCAAAGAAGCGCTTGCCGTGTAACGAATGCTAACTCATTTGGATGAATGGAGGAATGACTGTAATTATAGTCAAATACATGTATTGCTCAGTGCCAACAACAGCAATTAAAGTAGCGCCTAGCGGCAAAGTAATATGCGGGCCTCGAGTTCGAGCACCAAAATACTCTTATTGTATAGGCAAGTACAATTATTTGCGTAGTGCCGACGGCAGTAAATTTTGTTCGCTCATAGCGGCCAAACTAATATGCGGGGCTCGAGTTTTGACCAACCGAATGAGAAGTCCGTAATACAGACCTATTGCCCACCAGTATGAGAGTGAATGAACAATCAGGTAGTGGTAATATAATCCTAATTATGTTCATACAGACAGTGTGTATAATAGCTTCTATGGTAACGTTGCAGTACTTTGTGTAGGATAAATTAATTGCATACTCAATACTCCGACGTAATTCATGTCCTGAGGTCTTATCGTTGAGTGCCTCCAAACGATATGGTAAGATAGTTATGTACGTATTCTATAATACGAGCCGAAGCTTCTGACATTAGCTGGTGTAATTGTCATAAACATTGGAAACGAGAAGGCTTATCTACCTGGTACCTAATGAGACCCAAGGCTGGGTAGGATTCTCCCCTGTAAATAGGTACTTGTGTACAAACACGTGGGGCGATTTCCAGAACGCCTTGGATATGATGTCTGGGAGAGGGACCCCACGCGTCCAAGCGAGAGATGAGGCATACTTTCCGACGGCGGGAGCTTTAGTGAAAGCGTACGGTGTGGCGTCATTGATAAGCGTACAGATGTAGTGGCCCACCGATGACGCTTTTAGTAGTTTGTCTGAAAAAGAATGGATGAACAAAAAGTCATGGTTTGACGGACACCGTGCTACGTAGGCTTTGCGAGCAGTCATGAGGCACAGGGCGTGCGCCCGGTCGTCCGGTAGCAGTGAGGCGATAGAGATGAGCGGTGGCGTGTGGGTGATGGTCTGGTTTTTGTACAGAAACTTGTCAGCGATCAGTATGAGCGCGCATGACGGGTTCCTGGCAAGATGTAGTTCCGTGCGTGCCATGGCTGCAGTCTCAGCTACCCTTTCCGCCGCCGCTTAGGCGACGAGGAAGAGAGACTTTTGAAAGAGTGCCAATACTGACGCCGTCTCAGTATTGAAGCGAGGAGATGCGAGCATTTCAAGGAGCGGTTCCAGCCTTCACTGTGGGACGAAACGCCTTTTCGGGGGATTATCGTGAAACTGAGCCCTCGCCAGTTCTTTGAAGATCGACTCTAGGGTCGTGACTCCAAACCCGTGCAGGAGAGGCATATGCAGCGCATTCCTGTAAATCAAAACGGTGCGTGGGTTGAGCTGCCTCTGCTTGCCGGTATAGTGCAGGAACGTCAAGAGTGTGCTCTGGGTGATGGACTGCACTTTCGTGGTTAGCAGCCGCGCTTGGAAGCGAGCCCAGACGCTTTGGTATTGGCGTCGAGTCGACGGTTGAGTCGGCCAGCGATCTATTGAATTTATTTGTGAGAACTCTTATTAGAAATTGAATGCGAGATAACGAGAGAAGGGTCGTGAAGTTAGAGGGACACGTCGAGAGCGAGCGAAACCTCGAGAGCGAGCGAAACCTCGCTGAAGGACGCGACAACCGGGGGCCATCATAGTGCGTTGAAGTGGGCGGGTGCTACAAGGACGCCGCTGTAGCGGTACGTTTCGAGCTTGCGGAGCAGCTACGGATCAGGTTTTATGGAGGGAAGAGGTATACTTCTATCCACTGATTCCAGTCGGACTGGAGGGACTACTAAAGCTGCTCATGGGTGAGGATACGGAGCTGCAAATAGTGGAAGCTTGTGGTTTCCTGGGTGTGCGAAGTGGCCTATTTGCATGGCACCGCACAGGGTCGAGAGGCGGGCGAAGCATTTAGTGGTCAGCCTCCACTTTGTCTCGACTGGTTGGAGACGTGAGAGTAGGTCGGCCCAGACGTTCTGCGATCCGGGAAGGTAGGTCGCGAAAAAGATAGGTGACGATGTTGGAGAATCCTGAGGAACTGTGGTCCGATCTTCTGTAACGCCGGCGCTTTGCTGGAGCCCGAATGATTGACCATGGCTACAGCTGCCATGTTGTCTGACAACACTCTGACTTTAGTGTGGTGCCAATGAGTTCGTGTCTGCAGAGCACGGAGGATGGCTAGCTACTCCTTCGACGTAATATGGAGTTTGCGTTCCACTGCTGACCAGCGGTTATACGACTGCTGGTCGCTGCAGCATCCGGCCCCCCACGCTTCGTCCGACACCTCCGTCCACAGGAGAGGCTCCGGTGAAGGCAGCGCTCACGGGACGTGGGAGTGGAGGAAGGAATCGTTGCGCCATTGCTGTACTGCAAGGCGGTAAAAATTGTTGGGAACGCTAGTCTTGCTGGATAAGCGTAGGGACCGCGCTGCTAGCACCATCTCGTTGAAAAAGAGGCGCACATGAAGCAGGTAAGGCGTGAAGAAACATATTAGGCCGAGGAAACTCTGATGCTGTTGAAGCGAGAGAGTTCCGCGGGATAGTATAACCGTGCCCATGTCCCTGCAGCGGTCGATGTGCTGTGAGGTTGTGGCGATAGACCCGACGAAGGCACGGGCTCCGCTTTGACTATGCTTTTCCGCAGGAAGTCTATCCCGAGTATTTTGAGAACGTCCTCGGGTTATCGGTGAGAGGCAGTGTAATCGAGAGAAGTGGGTCGTGGCGCCCGGCTCCAAGAGAGGCCTTGGGAAAGGATGCATTTGACCAAAGACGTTGCCTCGTTCCCGTGTGCTAGGCGACTCCTGAAGGCCGCCGGAAGAGCGTCAATACTGACGGGAATGAGAGGGGTCCCGCTTTCCGTAGTCCCGTGAGAACTTGGGGCAGGGGAGGAGGGTTGTTTGGCTGCTGAGCCTCTCCGACCCTCTCCGCGACCTCCTTTCTCCCGACCTTTCTGGTCCTTTATGCCAGTGGAAGGGCGGGCCTCCGAACCTGTATGTGAAGTACTGGGGCCCCCATGCTTCTCTATGGGTTGCATGGCACTACGCTGGAACGCATGGCGATCATTGGAAGATGCTTGTCGACCACTTTGGCCGAACCCCGCGCGACTCCCTTCTGGAGTTGCTGAGGTTTCTGTGCCACCGGCGGTTCAGGGGCCACGAAACCTGAAGTGGAGGGGGTCCAAAATAAGAGGACCTTCGTTCTGCTTCGGATGGTTTCAAGCGCCTGTAAAGCATTCCAGATCGCCTCGTTGGTGAGGGGTTGAGGTTGAGAAATCGATCCTGTGAGAACGGCTGCCCGAACAGACTCCGGAGCAAGCTTTTTTAGATTCTGAAGGCGAATTTTATAATGTCACTGAGGGGCTTCGATCAGGGATCCCGACAATTGTTTGTGAATGGAGCCTGTGGAGCGCTCAGACCATCAATGCAGTGACTGTGGGGTCACTCGCGTGCCATCTGTCAAGATGGGATCACGGATGCGAGCAAGAACACCCGTCAGTGACAGATACAGATACAGACACTAAGCTGCATCCCCCAGAAAGGGGGGTGGCCGACGGCAAGGCGCACCTCACACCCTCATACGCTCACACTCACACAACTTAGATCTTTTGTGCTAAAAGGTCCGGCCGGTGCCCCCTCAACATACATTCTGGGTCAAGGGTGCTGTCCGAGGATCCGTCTTCAGCAGCAGGGCCCGACAGTTTTCACTGGTTTACCCCCTCCGCGTCATAATGGCCGGGCCCCCCCACCCACGACCATCCCGACAGCGGGATGCCAAGGGCGGGAAAGCACATCAGAGCAGCGTCAAAATCGACTATTCACCATTACACTCTCTCTCGCCACCTCCACATTCATGTCTCTCCTTCCAAACGCCTGCTTCACACCATCCATCCACCCAAACTTCGGTCTACCTCTAGGCCTGCGACCACTCGCCTCCGCATTCATCACCCTTTTCACTAATCTCCCTTCATCCATCCTCTC
>SDVV010024778.1:0-12529 GCA_016164225.1 Gammarus roeselii
ACCTAAATTAACAAAACACCTACAACACCGAAAACAACTAAAACGCCTAAATCAACTAAAACAACTAAAACAACTATAACAACTGGAACACCTCAAACGACTAAAACACATAGAAAAACTGAATCAACTAAAACAACTGAAACAACTGGAGCAACTACAACAACTAAAACACATAAGACACCTAAAACACCTAAAACACCTAAAACACCTAAAACAACTTGAACCCCTTTAACAACGATAACACCTACAACAACCAGAACACCTAAATTAACTAAACAACTAAAACAACTTAAACAATCATAACAACTAAAACAACTGAAACACCTATAACAACTGAAACACCTAAAACAACTAAAACACATAGAAAAACTAAATCAACTAAAACAACTGAAACAACTAGAGCAACTAAAACAACTAAAACCCCTAAGACACCTAAAACACCTAAAACAACTTGAACCCCTTGAACAACTATAACACCTACAACAACCAGAACACCTAAATTAACTAAACAACTAAAACAACTTAAACAACTATAACAACTAAAACTACTAAAACACCTAAACAACTAAAACACCTGGAACAACTAAAACCACTATAACAACTAAACACCAATAACAACTAAAACACATAGAACAACAGTATTACCTGAAACAACTACAACACCTATAAGCAACTAAGACACCTAAAACAACTACAACTCCTAAAACAACTAAATTACCTAATGCACATGAAACACCTAAAACACCTATAACACCTATAACACCTTAAACAACTAGAACACCTACATTAACTAAATTACCTTAAACAACTAAATACCTATAACAACTAAACCCCTAAAAAAACACTAAAACACCTAAAACAACTATAACACCTAAACAACTGAACCACCTGAAACAACTAAAACAACTAAAACACCCATAACAACTAAAACACCTAAAACAACTAAAGCACTTATATTAACTCCAACACATATAACAACTAAAAGACATATAACAACTAAAACACATACAACACCTAAATGAACTAAAACACCTATAACAACTAAACACCTAAAACACCTAAAACACCTTAAACAACTAGAACACCTCCAACAACTAAAACACTTATAACAACTACCACACCTATAACACCTAAAACATCTTAAACAAATAGAACACATAAAACAACTATAACACATATAACAACTAGAACACCTAAACCAACTAAAACACATAAAACGACTAAACAACTATAACACCTAACCAACTAAAACAAATAAAACACCTAAAACCCCTAAACACATACAACACCTACAACACCTAAAACACCTAAAACAACTATAACACCTAAAACAACTGAAACACCTATAACAGTTAATACACCTACAACAACTAAAACACCTAAAACAACTATAACATCTATCACAACTAGAACACCTATAACAACTAAAACACATAAAACAACTAGAACACGTAAAAAACCTAAACCAACTAGATTACCTTTAACAACTAAAACACCTAACACAACTAAAACACCTAAAACACCTAAAACACCTAAAAACCTTAAACGCCTATAACACTTAAAACACCTAAACAACTGAAACAACTAAAACACCCAAACCAACTGAAACACCTATAACACCTATAAAACACCTAGAACACCTAAACACCTAAACACCTACAACACATAAAACACCTAGAACACCTAAACAACTATAACAACTAAAACAACTAAAACGACTATAACACCTAGAACAACTATAACATCTAAACAACTAGAACACATAAAACAACTCTAACAACTAAAACAACTAAAACAACTAAAACCACATAAAATAACTATAACAACAATGACAACCAAAACAACTAAAACAACTAGAACAACTTAAAACTACTGAAACAACTAAAACAACTAAGACACCGAAATCAACTAAAACACCTATAACAACCAAACCAACATGAACAACAAAACAACTAATACATCTAAAACAACTATAACACCTGGAATAACGAAAACACCTAGAACAATCATAACAACTTAAACAACTAAAACACCTTGAACAACTACAACACCTAAACAACTAAAACACCTAAAACAACTAGAACACCTAAACCACCTATAACAACTAAAACACCTAAAACAACTAAATTAACTAAAACAACTGGAACACCTAAAACAACTATAACACCTGAAACACATGAAACACATACAACACCTAGGACACCTTAACACCTATAACACCTAAAACACCTATAACAACTAAAACACCTAGAATAACTTAAACAACTGGAAGAACTAAAACAACTAAAACAACTAAAACATCTAAAACAACTACAACAATTAAAACAACTAAAACAACTTTACCAACTGAAACAACTTTAACAACTAAAACAACCATAACAACTAAAACAACTAAAACAACTGAACAACTAAAACAACTATAACACCTGAACAACTAAAACACCTAAAACAACTATAACACCTAAACACCTTAAACAACTAAAACACCTATAACAACTAGAACAACGAAACATCTAGAACACCTAAAACAACTATAACACCTACAACACATAAACACCCATAACACTTATAACCCCTATAACACCTATAACACCTAAAACACCTATAACTACTATAACAACTAAAACAACTATAACAACTAAAACAACTATAACTACTAAAACAACTAAAACTTCTAAAATAATCAAAACACATATAACACCTACAACACCTATAACACCTAAAAACGCCTAAACAATTATAAACCCTATGACAACTAAAACACCTATAAAACAACTAAAACAAATAAAACAACTTGAACAACTAAAACAACTAAAAACCCAAACAACTAAAACATCTTGAACAACTAAAGCACATGGAACACCTAAAACAACAGAAACACATAAAACAACTACAACACATAAAACAACTAAAACACCTCAAACAACTAAAACACATAACACAACTATAACACATAAAACAACTAATACACCTTAAACAACTAAAACACCTCAAACAACTAAAACACCTAAAACAACTAAAACACCTAAACAACTAGAACACCTACAAAACTAAAACATCTATAACAACTGAAGCAACTAAAACACTTTAAACAAACAAAACACCCAGAACACCTAAAACACCTAAAACACCTAAAACACCTTCAACACCTATAACACCTACAACAACAATAACTCCTAAAACAACTAAAACACCTAAAACACCTCAAACACCTCAAACACCTCAAACAACTAAACACCTAAAACACCTAAAACAACTATAACAACTAAAACAACTTAAACAACTAGAACACCTAAATTAACAAAACACCTACAACACCGAAAACAACTAAAACGCCTAAATCAACTAAAACAACTAAAACAACTATAACAACTGGAACACCTCAAACGACTAAAACACATAGAAAAACTGAATCAACTAAAACAACTGAAACAACTGGAGCAACTACAACAACTAAAACACATAAGACACCTAAAACACCTAAAACACCTAAAACACCTAAAACAACTTGAACCCCTTTAACAACGATAACACCTACAACAACCAGAACACCTAAATTAACTAAACAACTAAAACAACTTAAACAATCATAACAACTAAAACAACTGAAACACCTATAACAACTGAAACACCTAAAACAACTAAAACACATAGAAAAACTAAATCAACTAAAACAACTGAAACAACTAGAGCAACTAAAACAACTAAAACCCCGAAGACACCTAAAACACATAAAACAACTAGAACCCCTTGAACAACTATAACACCTACAACAACCAGAACACCTAAATTAACTAAACAACTAAAACAACTTAAACAACTATAACAACTAAAACAACTAAAACACCTAAAACAACTATAACACCTGGAAAACACTAAAACCCCTATAACAACTAAACACCAATAACAACTAAAACACATTGAACTACAGTATTACCTGAAACAACTACAACACCTATAAACAACTAAGACACCTAAAACAACTACAACTCCTAAAACAACTACATTACCTAATGCACATGAAACACCTAAAACACCTATAACACCTATAACACCTTAAACAACTAAAACACCTACATTAACTAAATTACCTTAAACAACTAAATACCTATAACAACTAAACACCTAAAAAACCACTAAAACACCTAAAACAACTATAACACCTAAACAACTGAAACACCTGAAACAACTAAAACAACTAAAACACCCATAACAACTGAAACACCTCAAACAACTAAAGCACTTACATTAACTATAACACATATAACAACAAAACACATATAACAACTAAAACACATACAACACCTAAATGAACAAAAAAAAAACTATAACAACTAAACACCTAAAACACCTAAAACACCTAAAACACCTTAAACAACTAGAACACCTCCAACAACTACAACACCTATAACAACTACCACACCTATAACACCTAAAACATCTCAAACAACTAGAACACATAAAACAACTATAACACATATAACAACTAGAACACCTAAACCAACTAAAACACATAAAACGACTAAACAACTATAACACCTAACCAACTAAAACACCTAAAACACCTAAAACCCCTAAACACATACAACACCTACAACACCTATAACACCTAAAACACCTAAAACAACTATAACACCTAAAACAACTGAAACACCTATAACAGTTAATACACCTACAACAACTAAAACACCTAAAACAACTATAACACCTATAACAACTAGAACACCTATAACAACTAAAACACATAAAACAACTAGAACACCTAAAAACCAAAAACAACTAGATTACCTTTAACAACTATAACACCTAACACAACTAAAACACCTAAAACACCTAAAACACCTAAACACCTTAAACACCTATAACACTTAAAACACCTAAACAACTGAAACAACTAAAACACCCAAACCAACTGAAACACCTATAACACCTATGAAACACCTAGAACACCTAAACACCTAAACACCTACAACACATAAAACACCTAGAACACATAAACAACTATAACAACTAAAACAACTAAAACGACTATAGCACCTAGAACAACTATAACATCTAAAAAACTAGAACACATAAAACAACTCTAACAACTAAAACAACTAAAACAACTAAAACCACATAAAATAACTATAACAACAATAACAACCAAAACAACTAAAACAACTAGAACAACTTAAAACTACTGAAACAACTAAAACAACTAAGACACCGAAATCAACTAAAACACCTAAAACAACCAAACCAACATGAACAACAAAACAACTAATACAACTAAAACAACTATAACACCTGGAATAACGAAAACACCTACAACAATCATAACAACTAAAACAACTAAAACACCTTGAACAACTACAACACCTAAACAACTAAAACACCTAAAACAACTAGAACACCTAAACCACCTATAACAACTAAAACACCTAGAACAACTAAATTAACTAAAACAACTGGAACACCTAAAACAACTATAACACCTGAAACACAAGAAACACATACAACACCTAGGACACCTTAACACCTATAACACCTAAAACACTTATAACAACTAAAACACCTAGAATAACTTGAACAACTGAAAGAACTATAACAACTAAAACAACTAAAACATCTAAAACAACTACAACAACTGGAACACCTCAAACGACTATAACACATACTAAAACTGAATCAACTGAAACAACTGAAACAACTGGAGCAACAAAAACAACTAAAACACATAAGACACCTAAAACACCTAAAACACCTAAAACAACTTGAACCCCTTTAACAACTATAGCACCTACAACAACCAGAACACCTAAATTAACTAAACAACTAAAACAACTTAAACAATCATAACAACTAAAACAACTAAAACACCTATAACAACTGAAACACCTAAAACAACTAAAACACTTATATTAACTACAACACATAAAACAACTAAACACATATAACAACTAAAACATAAAACACCTAAATGAACTGAAACACCTATAACAACTAAACACCTAAAACAACTAAAACACCTTAAACAACTAGAACACCTCCAACAACTAAAACACCTTCAACAACTAACACACCTATAACACCTAAAACACCTTAAACAACTAAAACACATAAAACAACTATAACACATATAACCAAGTAAAACACATAAAAAACACATAAAACCCTTAAACACATACAACACCTACAACACCTAAAACGCCTAAAACAACTATAACACCTAAAACAACTGAAACACCTATAACAGTTAAAACACCTACAACAACTAAAACACCTAAAACAACTGTAACACCTATAACAACTAGAACACCTTTAACAACTAAAACACATGAAACAACTAGAACACCTAAAAACCTGTAACAACTAGATAACCTATAACACCTAAAAACACATACAACACATAAAACACCTAGAACACCTAAACAACTATAACAACTAAAACAACTGAAACGACTATAACACCTAGAAGAACAATAACATCTAAACAACTGGAACACCTAAAACAACTATAACAACTAAAACAACTAAAACAACTAAAACAATTAAAACAACTAAAATAACTAAAACCACATAGAACATCTATAACAACAATGACAACTAAAACAACTAAAACAACTAGAACAACTAAAACTACTAGAACAACTAAAACATTTAAGACACAGAAATCAACTAAAACACCTAAAACAACTAAACCTACAGGAACAACTAAACAACTAAAACAACTACAACAACTATAACACCTGGAACAACGAAAACACCTGCAACAATCAAAACAACTAAAACAACTAAAACACCTTGAACAACTACAACACCTAAACAACTAAAACACCTAAAACAACTAGAACACCTAAAACACCTATAACAACTAGAACACCTAAAACAACTAAATCAACTAAAACAACTGGAACACCTAAAACAACTATAACACCTGAAACACATGAAACACATACACCACCTAAAACACCTTAACACCTATAACACCTAAAACACCTAAAACAACTAAAACACCTAGAATAACTTAAACAACTGAAACAACTATAACAACTAAAACAACTAAAACATCTAAAACAACTACAACAACTAAAACAACTAAAACAACTTTAACAACTGAAACAACTGGAACAACTAAACAACCAAAACAACTAAACAACTAAATCAACTAAACAACTAAAACAACTATAACACCTGAACAACTAAAACACATGAAACAACTAAAACACCTAAACACCTTAAACAACTAAAACGCCTATAACAACTGGAACAACGAAACATCTAGAACACCTAAAACAACTATAACACCTACAACACATAAACACCTATAATACTTATAACCCCTAAAACACATATAACACCTAAAACACCTATAACAACTTAACACATATAAGAACTAAAACACATAAAACAACTAAACACATAAAACAACTATAACGCCTATAAACAACTAAAACACCTATAACAACTATAACACCTAAAATAACTAAAACAACTGGAACAACTATAACAACTAAAAGAATTAAAACACCTAGAAAAACGAAAACAACGAAAACAATTAAAACAACTAAAACAACTAAAACAACTAGAACACTTACAACACTTAAAACACCTATATTAACTGACACCTTAAACAACTAAAACAACTATAACAACTAGAACAACTAAAACAACTGAAACAAATAGAATAACTAAAGCACACAAAACAACTAAAACAACTAAATTAACTAAAACAATTAAAACAACTAAAACAACTAAAACCACATAAAACATCTATAACAACAATGACAACTAAACACCTAAAACAACTGAAACACCTATAAACACTATAACACCTAAAGAACTAGAACACCTAAAACAACTAAACATCTAGAAAAACTAAAACACCTATAACACCTATAACACCTATAACACCTAAACACCTATAACACCTATAACACATACAACAACTAGAACACCTAAAACAACTAAAACACCTGTAACAACTATAACACATAAAACAACTAAAACACCTTGAACAACTAGAACACCTAAACAACTAAAACACTTGAAACAACTACAGCAACTAAAACAACTAAAACAACTAAATTAACTAAACAACTAAACAACTAAAAACAACTAAACAACTAGAAACAACTAAACACCTAGAATAACTAAAACAACTAAAACAACTATAAACAACTAAACAACTAAAACCACTAAAACACCCATAAAACATATAACACCTGGAACACATATAACAACTTAAACACCGATAGGAACTAAATCACCTAGAACAACTAAACACCTTGGACAACTAAAACACCTAAAACAACTAAAACACCTATAACAACTACAACAAATAAAATAACTACGTCATATGAAACAACTAAAACAACTAGAACAACTAAAACCACTACAACTAAAACACATAAAACAACTTAAACAACTAAAAACAACTAGAACAACTAGAACAACTTGAACAATTGAAACACCTAAAACAACTAAAACAACTAAAACGACTAAACAATTAAAAAAACTATAACAACTATAACAACAAAAAACAAATAAACAACTTTATCAACTAAAACAACTATAACAACTATAACAACTAAAACAACTAAAACAACTAAAACAACTAAAACAATTGCACAACAAAAAACAACTGAACAACTAAAACACCTCAAACACCTATAACACCTAAAACAACTTTAACAACTAAAACACCTTATTAAACTAAAACACCTAAACACCTAAAACACGAAAAACCCCTACAACACCTAAAACCCCCAAAACAACTTAAACACCTATAACCCCTAAACAACTATAACACCTAAAACACCTACAACTACTAGAACAACTAAAACAACTATAACAACTAAAACAATTATAACTACTAAACAACTAAAACTTCTAAAATAATCAAAACACATATAACACCTACAACACCTATAACACCAAAAACGCCTAAACAAATCAAAACCCTACGACAACTAAAACACCTATAAAACAACTAACACAAATAAAACAACTTAAACAACTAAAACAACTAAACACCTAACAACTAAAACACCTAAAACGACTAAAACATTTATAACAACTAAAACTACTAAAACACCTAAACCAAATAAAACACCTGAACACCTATAACACATATAACACCTACAACACCTAAAACACCTAAACACCTAAATCAACAATAACACCTAAAGCAACTAAAACACATATAACACCTCAAACAACTAACACCTACAACACCTAAAACAACTATAACAACTAAAACAACTGAAACAACTAGAACACCTAAATCAACTAAATACCTGAAACACCTAAAACAACTATAACACCTACATAAACTAAAACAACTAAAACAACTATAACAACTAGAACACCTAAAACACTAAAACACCTAGAAAAACTGAAACAACTAAAACAACTAAAACAACTAAAGCAACTAAAACAACCAAAACACCTATGACACTTAAAACACCTAAAACAACTTTAACACATAAAATAACTATAACACATATAAGAACTAAAACACTTATAACAACTACAACAACTAAAAAACTTAAACAACGATAACAACTGAAACAACTAAAACAACTAAAACATTTATAACAGCTAAAACAACTAAAACACCCAAATAAATAAAACACCCATAACACCTTAAACACCTAAAATACCTTCAACACCTATAACACCTAAAACAACAATAACTCCTATAACAACTAAAACACCTAAACCCCCTCAATCACCTCAAACCACTAAACACCTAAAACATCTAAAACAACTATAACAACTATAACAACTGAACAACTAGAACACCTAAATAAACAAAACACCTATAACACCTAAAATAACTTAAACACCTAAATCAACTAAATCAACTAAAACAACTATAACAACTAGAACACCTACAACGACTTAAACACATAAAAAACTAAATCAACTAAAACAACTGAAACAACTAAAGCAACTAAAACAACTAAAACACCTATGACACCCAAAACACCTAAAACAACTTAAACACCTGGAACAACTATAACACCTAAAACAACCAGAACACCTAAAACAACTAAACAACTAAAACAACTTAAACAACTATAACAACTAAAACAACTAAAACACATAAAACAACTAAAACACCTAGACGAACTAAAACCCCTTAAACAACTAAACACCTATTACAACTTAAACACATAGAACAACAATAACACCTGTAACAACTACAACTCCTATAAACAACTAGGACACCTAAAACAACTACAACACCTAAAACAACTAAAACACCTACAACACCTAAAACACCTTATGCACATAAAACACCTATAACACCTAGAACACCTATAACACCTAAACACCTTAAACAACTGAACCACCTACATTAACTAAATTACCTTAAACAACTAAAATACCTATAACCACTAAAACACCTGAACAACTATAACACATAAAACAATTATAACACCTAAACAACTAAACACCTAAAACAACGAAAACACCTTAAACAACTATAACACCTAAAAGAACTAAAACACTTAAATTAACTACAACACATAAAACAACTAGAACACATATAACAACTAAAACACATAAAACACCTAAATGAACTAAAACACCTATAACATTTAAACACCTTAACCAACTAAAACACCTTAAACAACTAGGACACCTTCAACAACTAAAACACCTATAACAACTAACACACCTAAAACACCTAAAACAACTATAACACATATGAAGACTAAAACACCTAAACCAACTAAAACACATAAAACAAATAAAACAACTAAATTACCTAACCAACAAAAACACCTAGAACATCTAAATCCCCTAAACACATACAACACCTACAACACCTAAAACACCTAAAACAACTATAATACCTCAAACAACTAGAACCCCTAAAACACCTAAAAAAAACTATAACACCTAAAACGCCTTAAACACCTAAAACACATATAAAACACATATAACACATTTAACACCTATAACACCTAAAACACCTTGAATACCTGAAACAACTATAACACCTAAAACAACTCAAACACCTATAACAGTTAAAACACCTACAACAACTAAAACACCTAGAACAACTGTAACACCTATAACAACTAGAACACCTTAAACAACTAAAACACAAAAAACAACTAGAACACCTTTAACACCATAAAAACAACTAAAAAACCTTAAACAACTAAAACACCTAACACAACTAAAACACCCAAAACACCTTAAACACCTATACACCTTAAACACCTATAACACTTATAACACCTAAAACAACTAAAACATCTAAAACACCCAAACCAACTATAACACCTAAAACACCTATAAACACCTAAAACACCTATAACACCTATAACACATAGAACACATAGAACACCTATAACACCTAAAACAACTACAACAACTAAAACAACTAAAACGACTAAAACACCTAGAACAACTAAAATACCTAAACAACTAGAACACCTAAAACAACTATAACAACTAAAACAACTAAAACACCTAAACAACTAGAACACCTGAAACAACTAAAACATCTATAACAACTGAAACAACTAAAACACCTAGAGCAAATAAAACACCCAGAACACCAAAAACACCTAAAACACCTTCAACACCTACAACAACAATAACTCCTAAAACAACTAAAACACCTAAAACACCTCATACACTTCAAAATTTGTGGAGAATATATCCCACATGCCTAGCACGGAGAAGAAGTTAATGTATATATGCATATGTGTATGAGTATTTACTGATGTATGTGTACATATATATGTGTATATGTATGTTTCTGTATGTAGATAGTTTGTGGACCATCTTGCTTTCAGCGTGGGTGAGCGTTTCTTGTGCGTGAGATTGGGGAGGAATGCAGGGTCTACCGCCCTCCCTTCCCCCTCTCCTTCCTCAACTGCCTGAAGGGTTCCATTACTCGCTTTTTGTAAGATTAATTCCCTATCGTTTATCGAGCAATTCTTTAAAAACCAAGTAGCCCCTGTTGTGGGCGTATGTCATCCTAAGGTATACATATGACATTGAAATAGGTCATTTGTATGGTAATGGTAATTATGGTAATGTTGTAGTTTAGTTCTTTGAATGAGAGTGAACCTGTGTTGCGATGTCCGTATGTGTGAGTTCCCAACCGGCGTGCGTGTAAGATGATCGCCCCTTGTGAAGGAGGGCTGAAGGCTTAGTTTTCGTCTCACTATGGCCGAGTTCGTACGAGATGTGTGCCTCCGGGCAATAATACAGGATACCATCATGAAGACAATTGACTAGCATAGTTAGATCTACTGTAGTTGTAGAGAGTTTACTGACCCTGCAAGATAGTTGACGCAGTTTTAGTTAGAGTAACGATAGCTTTAGTACTCCATGACCGTAAATGACGACTGTGTATTCAAGAAAGGGAGCCCATATGACGTGGCCATACATAAATGAAGTTAGAAACTCCCGCCAAGTCCAAGTAAGTTCCCATTGTAAGTGTGAAGTGTAAATTCTATGTTAACTGTTTAAATTCAAAGACGTAATCCAGTGTCCAGCTTATCTAAAAGTGTAT
>SDVV010024779.1:0-12528 GCA_016164225.1 Gammarus roeselii
GTGGGGGGGGGGGGGGGGGGGGGGGGGGGGGCATTGGTCCCTTGGGTCTCAAAAGAGTCCGATGAATCTCAGAGTGTGACCCATGTCCCCCGGGTCTTTCCGAGCTCCCCGAGTCCCCCGAGACCCCTCGCCTCAGCTCATCTCTGCTTTTCTCGAATCATTTCGGCCAGTTTCGGCTCGTCGCGACCAACTCTACTTGCCTCAACATGTTTCGATTGATCTCGACGCACCTCGACCAGCCTCGACGCGATCCTTGCCCTCTGCTCCAGCAATCCGTGGACTGTAATGGTTACTTGTTCTATTCAAGCCTCTCACATGAACATTCTTCTGTGTATGGGTTTTACTGCGTTGGGAGGGGGGAGCAGAGGTTCCAGGATTCAGAGGGGCATCTAAAGGGTACCACAGTTTCTCAAACGGGCCCTAAAGGGTCTCGAGGGTGTCCCAAAGGGCCCCAGAAAGGTCCAAGTGGATCCCCACAAATCCACTTGGTCATCGAAGTCCCCCGGGTTCTCCAAACCCCAGGTCGGCGAGTCCCGCGGGTACCACGAAAACCTCCCCGCCCTGGGTCACCTTGTCTCAACCAACCTCCATACATATAAACATAATAACCAATTCAAAATTTATCCCCATGAAAAAAGGGCAGAGAAAAATAATAGAGCCCAAGCAAGAAGAAATAATAAATTTATTTATTTATTATTTGCTTTTATGTTCCACCGGAGTCCCAAACGCGAAGTTAATGCAGACTCCCCCGTAGGGCGGTCAAGAAATAATAAAATAAAATGTTAACGATATTTAAAATGAATAATCATCCATCCACCCCAAATCTCAGCTTGTCTCGAATCACCTCAGACAGTCTCGGCTCGTCGCGCGACCAACTCGACGGGATGGGGTGGATGGATGAATATTCATTTTATAGATCATTAACACTTTATTTTCGTATTTTTCTTGCTTGGGCTATATCATTTTTCTCTGCCCTTTCTTCATGGTGATCTATTTTGTTTTGATTATAAAATTATGTATCGTTAGACGCCCGCAGAGGCCCTAGGTAGACTATGCGGTGTTTTAGTTAGTCTAGTCCAACCTACGGTGGAAGAATTTGCGCTCTCCCTGGCCGCCTAATAAATGCCCGAGCACAGCTAGGCTTTCTAGATGGCTAAATGATGAAATAATGTTTACGTTGATCTTAGAGAGCGAAAGTCTAGAACGGCACTGTACGTGGAGGGGACGAGGAGAGTAGAGGCAGGCTGAGGCGAGAGGAGACGAGTCGACTGGTGTGGCGATGAGTCGAGACGAACCGAGGCTGGCAGAGACTAAGTGACCCGTAGGTGGGGGGGTGCTCGCGGGGCCCGGAGGACTTGACAAATCCGGGGGTTTCGAGAACTCGGTGGACTCGAAAGACTAGGAGGATTTGGGGGGATCCACTTAGACCCTTCCAGGGCCCTTTGGGACTCCCTTAGGACCCTTAGGGACCCCCTTGAGAAACTTGGGGACCTGTTTGAGGCCCCTCTGAACCCTGGCTCCCCCTCCCCACGCTGTAAAATCCATACACAGAAAATGTATATATGTGAAATGCTTGATTAGAACAGTTGACCATTGAGTGCACGGATTACTGCCGCAGAAGGCGAGGGTCTTGTCGAGGCTGACGAGGTGCGTCGAGATCAGTCGAACATGTTGAGGTTTAACATAGATTCAGAGTAGGTTTAACGTAGATTCAGAGTAGCTTCAACGTAGATTCAGAGTAGATTTAACTTAGATTTGGGATGAGGGAGCAGAGGTTCCAGGATTCTGAGGGGCCTCAAGTGGGTCCTACAGTTTCTCAAGAGGGTCCCGAAGGGTCTCAAGGGTGTCCCAAAGGGCCCCAGAAGGGTCCAAGTGGGTCCCCCCAAATCCTCCTGATCCTCCAAGTCCCCCGGGTTCCCGAAACCCCGAGTCTCGCAGGTCCCACGAGTACCCCCCTTCCCTGGGTTACCTTGTCTCAACCAACCTCGTTATATATAATGATAACAGATGCAAATCTTACCAATATGAAAAAAGGCCCGAGAAAATTTGTATTTGTATTTGCTTCCATGTTTCACCGGAGTCCCAACGCGAAGTTAATGCAGACTACCCCGTAGGGCGGTAGGGCAGAAAAAAATAAGAGCCGATGAAATAAGAAATACTAAAATGAAGTGTTAATGATGAATAAAATTAATAATCATCCATCCATCCCAAAAGAAGGTTTAATGCAGACACAGTGGGTTTAGCGTAGAGGAGTGGTAGCAGCCTCCTCCGTTCTCACCGGAGCTCCAACGTGGCCATTCTCAGGGCGCGACGATCCGTTGATTCTGCACTGCTTCGTTCACGAACTTAAAGTTCAAATTCTCGATTAATACGCAGAGAGGACAGCTAGTTTGAGATCAAAGTTGATTCAGTCTTAGTCACTTTTACACGGTTTCATATAAGCCTGTGTGCTTTCCGAGAGCGATCAGCTTTTTCCGGTGTTTGGCTTCTGTGAGCAGGCTTGCAGGTTGCACGGGGGCTCAAGAAGGTTTGTCGGGCTGCTGCGAGTGCATCACAATCTACAAGTAAGTGTTTCGCGCTAATTGCCACTTGATGGCAACAGGGGCAGTCCCATGTCTACGTCCATAAGGTGGTTGTGAGATATCCACGCGTGTCCTGTGCATAGACGGTAAATGAACACTTGGTCTCCCCTATTAGAAAACCTGGTGTCCCACTCTCCCACGGATGGTTTAGCTGCAATTATCTTTTGTCCACTATAGCCAAGAGTCGTTCCATCGTGATGTTATACGTGAGTTGATGACTGGGAACCAGTCTCGGTAAGGTAGGGAGATGAATGGTTATTGTTGGATAAACACCCGTTTTGCGAGGGAATTTGCGCGTTCGTTTCCTCTAATTCCCGCGTGTCCTGGGATCCAGCAGAACTCGACCGCCTGGCCCGCTTTGGACATCGTGAATAGGTCGTGTAACATTTTTCTAAGGGCAGGGTGATCAAAGTGCTGAGTTTTCAGCTGGGTGAGAACACTCAGACTGTCGGAAAATATAACACTTTAGGGGTGGCGGTTGCTTTTTGTAATGGAGATGGCCAGTTCGAGTGCGTGTGGCTCTGCAGAGAATACAGAGGCCTCTTGGGGTAGGGTGGCCGAACGCGAGATTCCTTCGCCTATGGCGGCGGCTCCCACTTCGTCCGATGTTTTCGAGCAGTTAGTGTATTTAAGGCGGTGCTCAGAGTACTGAGAATTTTTTAAGGCGGTGCTCGTGAGAATTCTTGGCGGTACGTGTTGGTTGGGGTTGTTGCTTTGGGGTACGTCTGCAAATCTAGGTTGACCAGTAGTGGGCTGATCAACCACGTTGGTGTATTGATTTGAAGAATTCGATAGAAGAATGAGGGCTTGATTGCTTTGCGTGTGATGTTCAGCGAAGTCAGTATGTTATCCACGCGTAGAGAAAAGGGTGGGCATAGATGCCCTTTTCCACGCTACTCGGTTCCTGGGGGACCGTGCGCGTCGGTAGGCATAGTATAGCTTTTCACGCTTATCTCTTGCTTCTTGCACCTCTCGGCACTACCATGGTTTCGGAAAGAAGGTTGAAGGGGCATATTGGGGAATGCTTGCCTCGGCTGCGGCTTGAAAGTTTCCGTATAGTTGCGCGACGATTTCGTGTTCAGACGTGTTTTCGGGGATGTTGTCCATATCACTCCACGCGATATGTGCCGAGTATTCCACCCAGCTGGCTTTCCGGTAGTTGAATTGAAGTTCTTGTGGGACGTGGTTTCTTGGTTGGTAGGCGAGAAGCGATATGATGACTGGGTTATGGTCGCTGTCGTGTGTTGAAGGCAAAACTCCCCAAACGAGTTGGGGTGCCAGAGTGGGGGAGCATATGGATAAATCGATGGCAGTTTCACTTTCGGGGGTGATTCGGGTGGGTTGTCCGTCGTTGAGAAGGACCAGGTTGTGAGCGTTTATGGTGTTAGCCACTATCACTACCCTGAGGTTTGTTCTAACGCAACCCCCATGTTTCATGGTAGCTGTTGAAGTCTCCAAGGAGGAGCACTGGTGAAGGAAGTTGATTTAGCAATTCGGTCAATAGTGCTTCCGAGAGTTCATGGCTTCTTGACGATTTGATTTGATTTGAGCCTCAACGTAAGTCGTAATAGGCTACCCCGTAGGGCGCGGGCTTCTTGACGAGTAGATGGATACCACTGTCATTGGCCTTGAGACGCATATCTTTACGGCGATAGCTTGGAGTTCTGTCCTCAGGGGAAGGCGGAGGTGAGGTACACTTTGGTGGATCATAAGTGCCACTCTGCCATGAGCAGTCACGTTGGTGTGGCCCTCGCGGCGGCTTATGATATATTGGGGGATTCTGAGGGTGGCGGTCTCTCGGAGTTAGATCTCTTGGAGGCCAATCACCAAAGGTTTATGGGTGGCGATTAAGAATAGTAATTCGTCTTTCTTGTTTCAGAGTCCCTGGCAGTTCCACTGGAGTATTTTGGTGTTCAATTCGAAGGATGTTCGCACTCAGACGTTGATGATCTAGAGTGGTCGCGTGATTTGCTGTAGCTTTTGTGGTGTTTGCGTTTTTGAGCTTGCCCAGGGGTTCCGGGTCGGAAGTGTTCACGGGATTTTATTTGATTTGTGCCTCATTGCCTGTTCACGGGAGTGTCTGCCTTCGGCGGAAGGTGGTCTACTGTGGTTGCTGCGGTCGCGACTGCGAGTGTTCATGTGGGAAGACGAGGGTCTGTGCTCTTTGTGAGCGAGTGCGCTCTTCTTCTGTGGTAGCTTTTTTTTATCTGTGTGGGTGGTTGTGTGGAGTGCGAGGTATTTGGGCCATCTAATTTGACTGGTTGTGCATAGGTCTCGCGTATGAGCTCTACGAGATGAGAGGTGTCAGCGAGGCCGTGATCGTTATCGCTGATGGTGTGTTCGTAAGGCGGGGTTGTTAACGGGGGATGTTGTCCCTCGCAGTGATTTTCCACGGATGGAGTCGCATTTGAGACAAGTGGAGGTAGTTTTGGGTTTTGGTCCTGGCGGGCCGATGTTCGAGGGTTGTTGCCGATTTTTTTTGCTCAGTGCAATCGACTGCAGGGGATGCATCCATCTCGTCCTCCTGGTCTTTGCATGAATTATTTCTAGAATTGTGCGTCTCTGGTGCCGGGGCGGTTGCTGGCCTGACTGAGGAAGCAGTGCAGTCAGGTAGGAGTGTTGGGGTCTTGTTACGATGTTGTTCTGATGATGTGTGGATGTCATCGGTGGAGTTTGGTTGGCTTGTTGATTCGACTACTTTGGCATAATTGAGGCGGTTTGGGTTATCGTCTTTCCAGATTTGGATAGCTTGTTTCCGTGTAACTCTGCGTTCGTTTAGTGTGGTTGTTATTTCTGTTTTGGTCCATGTGAACTGAGCAGTCGCTGTCGCCTGCCTCATGGAAGCATGAGCAGTGGTAGGTAGCATTTAGGGTGGCGGACTGTGCAGTCTTTTCTGTCGTGCTCGCCAGTGCACTTCTTGCAACGTTGGGGTGTGTGTGGCTGGCAGTATGCGATGACATGGACGTATTCAAGGCAGTTTTTGCACATTGTGGGCCATGTTGCAACTGGGTAGGTTTTAGCTCTTTATTGTTCATTCGGGATTACTATGAATTCTTGTGCGGCGTGTCCCGGGAAAGTAATTTGGTATGCAGTAGAATTTGCATTACGTGATTTTATCCATGCTGCTCGACGGACTTCGGTAACTCCATAGTCTTCAGCTAGACCTCAGCGAAAGCACTGAGGTAAGTTGTAGGCGTGTAACGGGAGGTGTATTTAATTCGTTTGGTATCGTTGAAGGACGGATGCATTTGAACTGGAACTTTGAGCTTGTTTATGTGGGTAATCTTTTGTACAGCGTTACTTTGCTCACGTTCTGTGACGTAGACCAGATATTTCTTTCCCTGTCGTTGTATTTCTTTCGGTTTTCCTCCTAGTTGTTCGGTGAGTGGCTTCATCATTATAAATGGATTAGTTGAAAAGGCAACTTTGCTTGCACCACTTTCGTTGAACGTTATGAGGAAGCGGGTGGGAAATGGTGCAGATTTTCTCTCCCGGGTAGGAGGGTCATTCTGGGAAGAGCGCATTGAGACCTTAGCCTCTCGTCGCCCGACCCCAAGATCTATCTGGTATTGGAGGATCGCTCTTCCCTTCTCCTCCTCTGAGCAGTCTCTGTGTCCGGTGGGATGTCCGTCTGTTTTGCAATGAAAACAGGGCTGTTCCTCGGACAGGCATGACTGGTGATCTTCCCGCTTGTCATGGTCGTCCTGGGAGCAGTATCAACATTTTTGTTTACCATAACAGTTTCCTCTCGTGTGTCCGTATTTCTGGCATTTATAACATCGCATCGGACGTCTCTCAAATGGTGTAACCTTGGTTTTGGTGGCGCAGAACGGAATGTCCAGATATTTTGGTGGATTAGGGCAGTTGAATGTTAGTATTAGGGCTGTGGTAGTCTCTCCTTGGTGTGATCTTCGGTGCGACCTTTGCTTCGACAACGGAGTCTTCGAATTGAACGAGTCCAGTGATGTACTCTTCGATTTCCTCCTTCGGGATATCTTCAACGTAGATCAAACCTGAACTTGTAGAGAAAGTCGGGTGTGGCACTATTTTGCAAAGCTTCCCACAGAGTCTGTTTTAGAAGGGGATCGTGTCACTTCGAAGTATTGTGTCTACTCCAATGGCAAAGCCTTCGTCGCCGCTGGTGGCGACGCTCAGGACTGGGCGGCCAGTGAATTTATATTTATTACTTGCTTCCATGTTCCACCGGAGTCCCAACGCGAAGTTAATGCAGACTCCCCCGTAGGGCGGTGGCGGCCAGTGAAAGAGCCGAGCTTTTTTCGCAGAGTGTATGGACAGATATCCGGTCTGTCGTTGGCGTCGAACGTTATCTTCAGGTGTTCGGGAAAGGTATGAATATTGTTGAAAAAGTTGTGTTCATTGAATGGCGTGTATTGCTTTCTCCTTGCAGCCCTTGGAGCTCGTTTTTTTTTTGTAGGGGTGAAGAGTTGTCGAAGTTATCGTCGGACGTGGAGGTGGAGGTACTTGTATAAGTTGCGGGTTCTTCAGTTGGTTTGTTTTATATCAGTTCGTGGATATGGAGGAAAATGGTCTTGACATGACCCTAGAGTCTCGTTAGACGGTCGTCAATTGTGCTAGGTTCTGCGGCGAAAACGTCTGCTTCCTGTTCAGAGAGGCCGGTCGCTTGGCTTAGCAGATTCAATATTTCCTGGACGTTCTTGGTCAACTCGCCGATGCGGCAGTCCCTCCGGTCGTCTTCCGCCGAGGTGGCGCTGGTCATCTTGGAGAGGCTGATGTTCTTGGCCGTTGGATTTGATTTAAGCCTCATATCCACCAGAGCCTCAACGTGAGTCATAATAGGGTCCCTTGTAGGGCGCGACCGTCGTCGATTCAGGTAAGTTCGCACAGCTTCGCGTGCGAAAATATTAGTCATGTCAAGATGAAGTCTGTTCATATTTCAATTGTGGCATGTTCGCGTCCGAGAGTAAAGAGTTAACGAGGATCTTCGTAAAATGTGTTATTTCTGTGCGTAATGGGGTGGAGAGACCACCTCACTAGCACAGGTGTTTAGGGTTTAGACAGCTTCGTATAGTCCGGTGTGTTTTCCGAAAGCGGTTAGCTTTTTACGGTAGGCTGGGTCCGTGAGTAGGCCGCGAGTGCGTTGCAATCCATCAATAAGTGTTTCACGCTGTTAGCCCCTTGGTGGCAACAGGGGCAAGGTGGCGCGTTTGGTCCTATGTCGACATCCATCAGGTGGTTGTGAGTTATCCACGTGTGTCCCGTGCACAAGCGGTAGATGAACACTTGGTCTTTTCTGTTGGTGAACTTTGTTTTCCATTCTCCGACTAAGGGTTTGACTGAAGATATTTTTTGTCCACTCTGTTGCCACATTTCACCCCATCGGGATGTTATATGGGAGTTGATGATAGGAAACCAGTCCCGGTACTGTATACGAAAAATTGTTCTTGGTTAGCAGATGCCAGTTTAGCAAGCGAGTCCGCATGTTCGTTTCATCTTATTCCCGCGTACCCGGAGATCCGGCAGAATTCCACTGCCTGACCAGTCTCGGTCATCAAAAAGAGATCGTGCTGCATTCTACGTAGAATGGGATGTTCGTAGTGCAGTGTTTTAAGCTGGGTGAGCACACTTAGACTGTTTGAGAATACGACGTAATCGGGGAAGCGATGTGTTTTTGAAATAGAGATGACTAGTTCGAGTGCGCGAAGCTGCAGAGAACACGGAGGCCTCTAGTGGGAGGGTGGCCGACAGTGGGGTGTACCCGCACACAGCGGCGGCTCCCACTCCGTCCGCGGTTTTAGAGCCGTCAGTGTATCTGTGGCGGTGCTCTAAATATTCTTCTTCGAGTAGTCTTAGGCATTCCTGCCGGTACGCGTCGGTTGGAGTATTTGCTTCAGGGTACATTTGCATGTCTAGGTTGGCCGGTGGTGGGTTGATCATCCATGTTGGTGGGTTAATTTGAAGGATTTGGTAGGAAAATGAAGGCTTAATAGCTTTACGATTGATGTTTAGCGAGGTCAGCAGGTTGTCCACACGTAGGGAAAACGGTGGGCATATATTTTTTATAGCCGCAAAAAGGCGCTCATCGGATATGTTGGTGATGTGACTGATTACTGGGTTGTTGATAAGACTTCTAGTGTTAAATAGTTTTGTAGTGAAAGTTAAGGGATTCGATTAGGGTGGAGCGGAACGCGCCGGTTGTGATACGCACAGCATTGTTAGCGATGGTCGAGAGTAATTTTCGCTGCAGATCCGTAGACAACGGCTCCGTGGTCCATGCGCGATCAGTTTATTGCTCTGAACAGCGTCATTTCGGTGTCCATGTCGGCACCGAACTTCAGGGATGTTACCAAATGGATAAGTCCTATCGACCTTTTGCAGAGAGTCGTCATGGCTGCGATGTGGTGTCGCCACTTGAGTTCAGGGTCCCACATAAGACCCAGAAATTTGATCGTTTCTTCGTATGCTGAACATGTGTTGTGCAGCGTTAGGGCTGGTTTCAGGGGTAAACCGGGCACAAGGGTAAAGTGCATGCTTTTAGTTTTAGGGGGCGAGAATCTGAATCCGTTTAGGGAAGCCCATTTCCCTACTAGGCTTAGGCACTACTGGAGTTCAATTTGAATTGTTATAAGGCTGGGGTGTCTATAGCTTATTTGTAGGTCGTCCACGTATAGCGATGAGAGCAGTCTTCCGTTTCTGGGAAGAATGTCGGCTAACTGATCGATTTTGAGGATAAAAAGAGTGACACTGAAGACGCTTCCCTGTGGAACGCCCATTTCTTGCGGATATGACGGAGACTGAGTGTCGCCAACCTTGATCCTGAAGGTGCAATTTTGTAGAAATTGGTGGATGAAAAGTGGTAGCCGACCTCTCGCACCTTTACGGTGGAGATCCTTCATATGTCTTATGCTTTTTCAACGTCGAAAAATATGGAAACCACATGTTCTCTTCGGACGAAGGCCTGTCTAATGTTTGATTCTAATCGTACGAGGTGGTCCGTTGGGGAGTGGCGCCTACGGCCACCGCACTGGATGTTGTTAAGGCCTGCATGCATTTCAAAGTAGTCGACCAGGCGTGAGTTTTTCATCCTTTCCATAGTCTTACATAGGACGCTAATTAGGGCAATGGGACGATAGTTATGTGGGTCGCTGTGACATTTTCCGGGTTTGGGTATCGGGATAATTACGGATTCCCGCTATTGGTTGGGAAAGAATGAATTCGAAAACAGCGTATTAAACACATTTTATAGGTGCTGGAGAGCGTTGTCAGGAAGGTGTTTGATCATGTTGATGTGCACTCAATCCGACCCGTGTGAGGTTTCACGAGTGTTGTCAATTGCATATTGTAGTTCATGGATGGAGAAAAGTTTGTTGAAGAATTCTTCATTTGTGGAAGTGAAGTCGATATGCTCACTTTCTCTTAGGATTTTTTCCTGTTGGAAAGAAGACGTATAATTTGTTGATTGCGATATTTGGCTAAAAGTCTGAGCTAGTTTGTCCGCGTATGAAGAATATTCATTGTCTCCGTCAGACAGTATGTGGATACGTCGCTCGGGGCGACCTTGGATAAGTGTGATTTTTCCCCTCACTTGTGAAAGAGGGGTGTTTTGATTGATTGCATTAACTAGTTGGGTCCAGCTTTCTCGCTTCTTCTCCACGCTAAGTTTGCGGAACACGGCAGCTTTTTTTTTTCCAGGCTATTTGGTTCCTAGGAAAACGTGCGCGGCGGAAGGCCTCGCACATCCTGTCACGCCGATCCCTTGCTTCTTGTACCTCAGAGCACCACCAAGGTTTTGGGAAAAAGGTTGACTGTACATATCGGGGGATGCATGCAGTGGCTGCACTTTGGAATTTTTCGTATAGATGTATGATAAGGTCGTGCTCTGAAATGTCTTCGGGAAGGCCCTCCACATCGCCCCATGCGACATGTGTCGTGTATTCCTCCCAGCTGGCTTTCCGGTGGTTGAATGGAAGTTCCTGTGTGTTAGGATTGTTTGGTCGGTTAGTAAGGAGCGATATGATCACTGGGTTGTGATCACTGTCATGTGTTGAAGGCAGGACTCCCCAAACGAGTTGGGGAGCTAAAGTATGGACACAGATTGATAAATCGATAGCGGTTTCACTTTCGAGGGTGATCCGTGTGGGTTGTCCGTCGTTAAGAAGGACCAGGTTGTGAGTGTCTATGGTGTTGGCCATTATCACTTCTCTGGGGTCTGTTCTCACGCATCCTCACACTTCGTGGTAGCTGTTGAAGTCTCCAAGGAGAAGTCCGGGATGATGCAGTTGGTTAAGCAGATCTGTCGTTAGTGCCTCCGTGAGGTCGTGGTTACGTGACGAGTAGATAGATACCACTGTAATAGGTCTTGAAATACATATCTTCACTGCAACAGCTGAAGTTCTGTTCTTAAAGGGAGGAGGTGGTGAGGTATGCTTTGATGGATCATAAGTGCCACTCCGCCGTGTGCAGTCACATTATTGTGACCTTCGCGACGATGTCTGACATATTGAGGGATGGAGAAAGTGGCTGTGTCGCGGAGTTTAATCTTCTGGAGGCTTATTACCACCAAAGGTTTATGGGTGGAGATTAGCGATAATAATTCATCTTTCTTGCTTCTAAGTCCTTGGCAATTCCACTGAAGTATTGTGTTGTTGTTCATTTCGGATTTGTTTCACCCCCAGAATTTGGTGGTCTGGAGCGGTCGCGTGGTTTGCAGGAACTTTTGTGGTGTTCTTGTCTATGAGGCGCAGGTGTCCTAGATCGAGAGCGTTCGCATGAGCGTCCGCTTTCTGTAGAACATGATCTCCTAGACTCACTGCGTTCTCGGCTGTTAGTGCTCTTGTAGGAGGAAGAGGATGAGTGAGTACGATCTTTGTGTTTGCTTCTTGAGCGAGCGCATTTCTCTTCTACGGAGAGTTTTCTAAACATTATGATGGGCTGAGTAGGAGTCGTTGAGATATTTGAGTCGAGTGCAATGCATGGTAGATCAGTGTTTTGGGGTATCAGTTCTTCGTTGAAGATTTTCAAGGCGTCCTCGCCCAAGCGATGGTTGTTCTCACTCGTGAGATGTTCTGGTGTTGGGCATGTTAGCTGAGGGTTGAATACCTCACTTTGGTTTTTGCTGGGTGCGGTTGCAGTTAAGACGGTCAGAAGTCGTTCAACGCTCTGATCGAGGCGAGCTGTGGTTTGTGGGGTGCTACTAATCTTTTTGCTTCGGGGCGAGAGGGTGTCGCGTATCCCGCGGTCGTCGTCGGAGGAATCATCGTCTCTTGGCATTTTGCTTTTCGGGTTCTTGGACCTCTCCTCGTAGTCGACCGAGGCAGCAACCATCGCAGTGCTTTCCTGGGCGCTGGTGGATTCGTTGCTTGGGGCGCCCGCCTCTATTACGAGGGCGGTCGCTGGGCTCGTTGTGGTATTGTAAGTACTGGAGAGGGATTTTGGGGTCATGGTAGTAGTTTGTGTTAACTGTACACAAATATTGTCCGTTGGGGTAGACTTACTTGTAGATTTAACTGCTTTGGCGTAATTTAAATTACGGCAGTTTGGGTTTTCGTCATAAAAGATTTGGATGGCTTGTTTTCGTGTGACTCTGCGGTCATTTTGTATGATTGTCATTGCTTTTTGGTCCATCTGCTTTGGGCAGTCGCGGTCGCCTGCCTCATGAAGGCATGAGCAGTGGTAGCATTTAGGTTGGTGGGCTTTGCAGTCCTTTCGGTCATGCTCGCCGGCGCACCTTTTACAGCGTTGGGGTATGTATGGTTTGCAGTATTTGATGTCGTTGCCGTATTACAGGCATTTTTAGCACATAGCAGGCCATGTCACCTCTGGGTAAGTTTTTTTTCACTGTTCACCCGGGATTTCTATAAATTCCGGTGTGTCACGTCCTGGGAAAGTGATTTGGTACGCGGTGGTGTGGATGTTTCGTGGTTTAATCCATTCTGCTAGGGAAACGTTGGTGATTCCATAATCCTTT